>JAJOOS010000653.1:0-40753 GCA_029582725.1 Solanum chiquidenum | reverse complement strand
CTATTTTGAGTCAATCCCATCACTCCATCTTAATTTCTAATGTTTACTTTTAAAAGCATGTTCTCTCTAGTCTCTCCCCTAAAAAATAAATTTTGCACATGCATCAAAACTGAACATAAATCTGGTTCTACAAGTTCAATAGTCATGGCAGTCATGCATCACTAGAACACAAGATAACTTGCATGTGTCTAAACCATAGCGAAAACACATGAAGGTCAAATGCTAAAAAAGCCAACTATAGAATTAGAATGTTCATGTTTGCATTTATCTATTAAAACTTGATAAGAGTATCATGCCATTGTCCAAGTTCTTTAATCCTGTGCTTCCTTCAAAAACTGCACATGTAAAAATTGAAGGACACGGCCTCAAGCATCATAACTTGCCCATTTTGGTGAATGTTGTGACTTTGTCGTGTAGTTATCATTCCTTCTTTTGATGAAGACCTGCTGTCGTCTTTTGTAACTAGCAAAGCACAAAGACACTTCTTATAATTATAAATGAAGGACTAATTTAAAAAATTAGGATCACAAAGGAGGAAAATCTTCGACCTTCATCTTCTGCTTGGTATCTAAGTGAAGATTGGGTATCCTGATTTTTATCTAAACTTCCCTGATCCCCCTTTGATACAGTGGACATCTCTACAGAGGAAGATGCTTCTTCTGCACATTCAGAATAATTAAACAATCCTATCCTGTCCTTCACTTCTGCAATATTTCCAGTTAGCGTGCCATGGGAACCGAGAGTATGTAATGAATCCTCAGTACCACATCACTTGCAATCCTGGAACAAGTTCCTGAAGGTGCATCCAAGGCTATCTAGTTCAAAAGTCATTGCATGAGGGTGCATATTCACCAGGATATTCGATAGACCCTTTGAGGTTCTGTAGGGAGTCAACTTGTAACTTAGGCTCCTGATCAGTAAGGACATCTCCAACCAAGAAGTCGGAACAAGTGGATACATATCTTTTGGATACTGAAGCTTGGTAGAAAAGATCTGAATCTTGAACTTGACTCTCCTGGACCACATCTAGTCTCCCTCAGTCCATCATTGTTCATGTCTGACCTCTTCTCATAAAATACAGAATTGTAATTTTCTGGCTTTGGTCTTGATTGGTTCGGTAGCCATGGTAACTTTGTTGGCTTTCCTTGCTGAATATCATTCATCTTGCAGTTCCTTTCCTTAGCAAATAACTTCTCACAAAATTCGTCTTTTTCCTCACATCAGATACCTCCTGGCTTCTCCTTTTATTATTTGAGTTCATCTTTTGTTGCGTGTCTAAATCACCCACCACTGGATGGAGAAAAGGAAAAATTATTATATTGCTCAAGTCAACAAGTCAGTGAGTAGAAATGACATTGACCTGCAGTGGATGATTCTTCGCTGGAGAGAAGTCAACATATCCACAAGAATAAACTGGATTAGTTCATTAAAAAATGAAAAGGCCCAGTAGAGAGACCAGTAAACAGAAAGAGCATCAAATAGCAACCTCAATAAACTCAAATTATCTCTTGCATCTTCATTTGCAAACCATGTCCTATCAACATGGCCTATATAATCCATTAAATGAGGACTTGTACATCCCATGGAACACCTGCCAATAAGAAATAGAAGAGTTTAAACCAACAAAAGAATCCCCCTCACATCTACAGCAAAATGTGCCTACCATTCTCCATCCGAGACACTGAAATTCTCGGGTTTGAAGTGCTTGGAATAGGGAGTAGGTGAATCTGTTAAAGAGAGAATAACACATCAAAACCACAAAAAATGCTACTTATTGGCCCAAACTATAATCTCAATAATATCAGGAAAAACTATTCAATAGCACTCCAATTTAGCCCATATTGAACGGTTCATATTTTTTGAACTTGGAGAACCTAAATGACTTCTTGATAGAACCATGAGAAGCAAAATAGGTAAAAGAATATGTACATCTTTTAAAAGAGCATCTCTTATTAGCAGAAATGTAAAGCACCTATTATGTTGAATTCTGATTTGGCTTTCATCCTGACCCTGCAAGGACAAGACACCCTCAGTATAGAACACAAACACCATCAAATTAAAGATTGAAGTACTACATGGGAAACCTTTGCTTCTGATGATAAGAATCATCAAAATAAGTGTCTTGCTTCCCATAATTTCTGGCACTACAAGAATTGGCAAAATCCTGATAATAACAGTCTTCAAAGTTGAATTCTCGCATCCCACAATTTTGGCTATTCCAAAAATCAGTGGAAACAGCATCTAAATGACGTGAACCACAATCTTCATGAAAGCTTTCAGGAAGTGGGAAACTGGAATTTGCTGAATGTAAAGCATAAAACACGATGTAGTCATGTCACTTGTAAAACAAAGCAAAACCTTAGAAAAAGTGCCAAAAGGTTTGAAATTTCTATGCAACTTCAAAAGCACTTCTCCAATTTTAAGTTCTGTACCACAAGGATCAATTCTGCAGCCTCTTAGGAGAAACATGTTATTGGTACTGGAGAACTGTCAAAAACAATGTCGAAAATTCAAGCTTAATAAAGATATATGTATGGGAACTTTAAATGTGCTAACTAGCTATGATGTTTTTAATGTGGCATTTGTCTAAGTTTGCAAACTTTTGGAACTTTTTCCTTGTTTGCAAAGTAGTCCAAACAACTACATTTTCCTAAAAGTTAAAAAATGATTTTACAAACTCAAACAAACGGTCGGTTCCAAAGGAATTAAAAAGTTGAATTATACTTTTTTTCCCAGGAAAATCAACAGAGATTTACCCTAATAAAAATGATACTCAAGAAACCAACTCAACACCACTTTGGACATGTCAATGTAGAAGACAGAAAAGATAAGGGAAAAACATATTAAGGACCCTACCATTCAAAATTGTATTTGAACTTTCCTTGTTTTTGCTGAAGATTTCATCATCCTCAAAAGTTTACAGATAAGTGAGATTGTTATTAGAGGAGAACCATTTGGTATCTAGTAACTTATGCTCTGCAATGCCAGGTAAATGTTGTACTCCCCTTGAGCAAGAGGATCCATCGAAAGGACTTGTATGAAAAGGTAGTTCTACATCCACCATCATGCTATCCTGCAGTTTGTCAATATAACCAGAAACGAAGAGATCAGGAAAATCGACCTCCATATAGCCAATTAGGGCTGAGCCGATAACGCAAGGAAAACTGCATTGCAATAATCCTTCCACAAAGAACCAACTGTTTTTCATTTTTCATTTTCAGACGGTGAGGGGCTTATTGGCAAAATAAGCATGCACATATGGAGTGTGTGTGTTAGTGTGTATGTATATATATATAAAGCATGCATATATTGAAAAACAATTGAATGGAATAGAACTTAGGTATCTCATCACTTTTCGAGATCAAGAGCATAAAATGCTGTTCTACATCAACTGAACCAATAAACACAGAATCTGTAGATTTCAGATTCAGATGCCAACCATTTAAGAAGCTATGAATGCTGAAACTAAACATCTAGTTGATGGAAGCCTGGAACTTGGTTTTAACACCTATTGCCAAATCTTTTGCCCGTTTGATATCATAAGATATAGTAGATGAAGGGTGTGTTATGGAATAATTTTTTATAGAACCTTGAAAAGTATTTCATAAATCATTTTATGCTGTTTGATAGGGTAAAAATTATATGTGACATATGGTCGTGATAGAAAGTGGAGATAGGGCATAGGTGCGGTATTTCAAAACAGGTTGACATGAGGTTTACATTGAAGAACGACATCTGGTGTAAGTTTATATAATTGTAGCTGAAAGGGCATATGCTCACAAAAGTAAATTTCTTTCTTTTGGTGAAAAGAATTTAGACAACCGAACACAAAAAAATGGTTTCATCAAGAAAAAACTTATGCCATGCTAAACACCCTACACAAGAAGTGTGACAAAAAAAAAATGACAACAGTAAGTTACAAATTATAGGAAATGAAGTAAAAGCGCAAAGATTTCTAGAGGTAATGGTCCACTATCCCACGGAGAGGAGACACTGATAAAGGTAGGAGTTCAAGTCATTCGAAGGAAGCGTTAGTGGTAAACATGCAGCAAGCTAGCAACCCAAACAAAATGATAATAGCATCAGGAAGTGCTCTCACCAAATTCAAGTTCAATTCTCTGTTCCTTTGTTAAGGTAGTCAGATGAGAGAACTTTTCTCCTTGCCCTTGGGGATAAGGGCCCACCATAAGAAAAGGGTCTGCTGTCATGCAACATAAAAAGCAGCATTTAGAAGGATCACTTTCAAAGATTTCCATGCAACTCTGTGTGGTTGTAGCGACAAAGCATAAAAGAAGTGTCCCCTTAAATCAGCTTACTACAAGATGAAGAACTAAAACCATTAAGCATGCCAATTTGATTAAGGTGTGTAAAATTAATTATTTAGGAAGTTGGTGTATCCAAATATAGCAACCTGAGAAGCAATCAGTTGTATAGTTCTCCGAAAAACTGATCTAGCATTCCAAAATGTAAGATAAGCATGAAGCATGTGTGAATTGATCAAAAGGATATCCATGGCTTGGTTATATAATACATAATATTAACACTACACATCCTAGAGAGGGACTCAAGAGTCTCAGATCACTTTCCAGTGGCAAGAGTACTGACCTAAGCTGTTTTGAGAAAATTGTGGTATCCAAACACCCTTGCTTATCAAGTACTGATGTCAGCTAAGTAAGTGAACGTTATCAAGGAATCTGGTGGTTATAGAGTGCCTCTATTACTTTTTTGCTTATCTGGAAATAGTTAAGACCTTCTACTAGAATTTGGAATTCCTTCTTGCTGGAAGTAGCATTACTGTAAAATACATCCATGACATTAATGTCTCGTCCTCTGTTTATGAAGCTCTATGTCAGTGGCGAAGCAGACTTGGTTAAAACATACACTTTATCATCTAAACGGTCATGTTAGCAGCCAGATGATCTCCTCAAAACCTGGGAAAGTAATGCAAGTCGCCTAAATGGGCGGATGATGATTTCAGTCAATAGAACTGATAAATGAAGCTATCATAGTCAATTTAAATTTAAAACCTATTCATAGTCTTGACTTCCAAGGTAGTCCCAACCACTACTTATCAGAGAAATCTTGTCAAGATGAAATTTGCAAAATTATTATTCATAGTTTGTTATTCCTGATTAATAAAGTATATTTACCTGCCAGGTAGCTGCGGTTAATGGACTGGGGTAGACATTTCAACTTTACCTAAACCTAGTAAGGAAAAAAGGTACCTGATCAAATGTTCATTCTAAAAGATCTGAAAGCTACACAAATATAGATAGTTCTTCCCTCCTTTTCCCTGCAAACTGGAAATGATGCTATAAAGAGCATAAAGTAGAAAGGAAAATGAAGAAATAATCATCATATGATCACATATGTATATAAAAGAGCATAAAGCCCTTGTCCCATGTTGTTTAAAGCATCCTTCTTTTCGCTTTTTGCTTAGCTTCTTGTTTTTTTTGCTTATCATAATCATGTGGTTTAATACTTTAACTGATGTTTAAGAGTTTGATCTCTTACATGAAAATAAATTGCTAAAACTTTATTTCAACAACTTATGAGATAATTTTCTTATTTCAAGGGAAAAAAATTGACGTAATGGTTTTGTAGATGATTGAATAGAACTTTGGTAGGAATTGTGCCAATACAAATGTGGTAGGCACATATCTTTCTAACATGATTTTTTTCCCTTCGGCACAGTTGCTTGAATTGTTTTGCTAGATAATTTTCTATTAATTTGTTGTGTAATCAGTAATTTTTTATTACAATAATGATAGAGGACAAACATGCAACACATGTTCTCAAAGACTAATGCTAAAAAAATAGTTATATGATACACCATCCATTTTAAGTTGTTTGTCTTACTTTCCTTTTTAGTCCATATAAAAAGAATGTCGCCTTTCTTTTTTGGCAACTTTAAATTCCAACTTCCCACATAGCATATTTAACCACAAGAACAAGTCTTTACTTTCTTAAATTCTATGTCAAGTCACAACCAAACAAATAAATTTAAATAGGAGTATTTGAAAAGATTTCTATAAAAAGCATTAAGTAGAAAAGATGATGAATGAAGTTACTTGAGTTTTTCTACTCATTTCTAGGAAAAGAATTTTCATAGTTGTGGTTTCTGGACCATCCTGCACGCACTCGACTAATTCTACGGAATACCAGTCACCTCCCACCAGCAACAGGTACCACGTAATTTTGTCCACCGAGACTAAAACGGATGGAAAGAAATCACCTAGTGCTTTTTTTGTCTCTGCTAGGATTTGAACCCGAAACTTCATGGTTCTCAATCTACTTCATTGACCACTAGGTCACACCCTTGGTATAAAATTGTTAGTCTTTCAAAAAACATAAATGTAATTGCTTCATGGTCAACCATCGAATATACCTTCAATTGAAAATGCAACATGGCCTTCATGAGTTGAACTTTCCAACTCACAGTTCGGTCCATCATCACCAAGTATGTCAATAATAGAGAGTTCTGCAAAATTGAGATTTTGGTGTATATGGTAATAATTATTTTAGCTCTGACAGTTCAAACCAGAGAATATTCTTGGGAAGTGCTTTTTCTAAAGTAGGGCCATTAAATTTACAGTTGATAAACATCTATCAGCTATGGATAAAAGGATATCTTGATGTAATACCATGAACTTGTACATTCAACAACAATAATAAGTTGAAATTCAAAAGGAAGTGTCTCCAATCAGAATGTTAATCCTGTTGCTAAAGATACTTTAACAAGCCGTTTCAAAAAAAAATTGACAGGTAAGTACTACACAAGCTTACAGGCAAACACTTCAATACATTATTCATGATATACTCACGTTTACTTGTAGAGTTCGCCAGTGGGTTTACTTTGTCATTGGTGCTGTACAAACCTCTCTCATGAGCTCCAGGTGCTCCGACTGATGTACTAAGAAACATCAACTATTAATTGAACTTTTTTCAGGAAAAAAATTTATTTCATCGACATCACAACCAGACATGTAGAATCCTAAGAATGCAGTTCACGGTGATTCTGGACATTCTAATTGTTACTAGCATCCAACTAAGGTATGTACTCAAAGCTTCTCCATCTACACTTGTGAGCATCTTTTTATTATAAAAAATATTCTCAAGCAAGCTTCCTTAAGGATTTTTTTTATATATATATTTATGCAATTCAACAAGATAAAATGCAAAGATTGGCTAACATCCTAGGGTGCAAGATTGAGCAATTCCCAACAACTTACTTGGGAATGCCTCTGGGAAGCAATCATAAAGAATTACTGATATGGGATGGGATAATCCAGAGGTCAGAGAAGAAGTTAGCCATATGGAAATCTCAATACTTGTCACTTGGGGGGCCGACAAACATTAATATATGCAGTGTTGGACTCCCTCCCCACTTATGTCATGTCTCTATTTCTCTTACCTGCTAAGATGCTAGAGAAATTGGACAAACTTAGAAGAGACTTTCTTTGGTTTGGAAACAAAGAAAGGAAGGGGTACTATCTAGTTAACTGGGAAACAGTGCAGCTACCTAAGCTCTTAGGTGGTCTTGGAGTTAGGAATCTTCGAATCCATAATGAGTGGCTCTTGATGAAATGGCTGTGAAGATATGTGGAAGAAGAACATGCTCTTTGGAGAGAAGTTATACATCACAAGTATGGCCAGGACTCCCAATGGTGTACCAATGAGGTCACTATACCATATGGAGTTTCAACATGGAAAACAATAAGATCCTTCTGGACCAAACAAGCAGGAAACATCAAACTCATAATAGGAAATGGAGCTAAAATACTATTCTGGAAAGATGTTTGGGTAAGGCAGGAGGCATTAATGCAATCTTTCCCTGACTTATTTTCTTTCTGTAGCAATCCAGATATCACTCTAGCTGAGAGTTGGGCATATGGTTGGAATATATCTTTCAGGAGACATTTCAATGACTTGGAAATAGATAGGGTGGCACAATTGTTACATGTAGTGAATGAGTTTAATGGTTTTGCTGCAAGGCCATACACAATCTCATGGATACACTCACAGTTAACAAACTCTATAAGAAGGAAATGGAAACTCAACAAGGCCTCAGATTGGCCAGATGGAAATATGTATGGTTAAGCCAAACACCAACCAAGATCAAATGTTTTGTATGGTTGGTAGCTAAGAAGGCTAGTCTGACTCAGGAGGTACTGCAGAGGAAAGGTGTACAACTAGTACCAAGGTGTTTTCTATGCAATGAGACAAATGAGACCAACAACCATCTTTTTCTACACTGCAGAGTCATAGGTCAACTATGGTCTTGAGGTTCATTGGTAACAGCTGGACGATGCCAGAGCATACTACTGACCTGTTGAGTTGCTGGATCAGGAGAGGAGGAAGTAAAAGCCAAAAAAAGTGGTGGAGAATTATTCCAGCTTGCATATGGTGGTCAGTATGGAAGGAAAGAAATGGAAGATGCTATGAGAACAAATCAAACTCCATACAGAAAGTCAAAGAAATTGTATTGCATATTTGTATTTTTGGTGTAAACAGGAATGTATAGAGGAAGTAGAGCAACTAGTAGATATGTTAGGATCTTTGTAATTAGCCTTCCTAGCCCCTCTATGTACGGTTTTTTGAAGGTCACCAGCATATCCTTAATGCTGAGGAATACAACATTACTAATTTTTTTTTAAAACTAGTTCAAAAGTTCTATTGAGATCTAAAGAAAGTGAAAATGCACATCATTCATTTTCGTTTTCACAAATTTCAAGGATTTTACTTCCTAAGACTGAGCAGGTTGAGATACAAACTTATTTGACAAGTTAGATCTCTGACATAATATGTATGTATTGTTCCAACTTTATCAGATGTCAACAACAACAAAGTACCTAGAGAAATCCCAAAAGTGGGGCAGGGGAGGATAGAGCATATGCTGACCTTACCACTACCTCATGGATGTAGAGAGGTTGTTTCCGAAACACCCTTGGGCCTTGTCTCAAGTATAGCAAATCCAAGTACAGGAAAGAAGAAAACAGTGGAAAAAACATAGCAACTAACAAAGGGGCAGTGCAAATCCTACACGAAAGGACCAAGAACAACAAAGTGTGATAATTGAAACACAATAAACAATAGATGATGATAGATATCCCAATCAGAGCTACAATAAACAGCTAGTACTACGACAAAACAACAAGCAGCCTAAACTCTCGTTAAGCAAGACAACAGTCACTACCTACAAACCTTCTACACTAATACGCATCCTCCACATCTTCTTATCTAAGATCATGTCCTCGGTAACCTGAAATTAGATCATGTCCTATCTAATCACCTATCCCCAATACTTCTTCGGTCTACATCTACCTCTCTTCGTACCTACTATAACCAATCAACTATTTTACCATTAACTAAAACATGTCGCTGGTTAGCTAATTGACGGGATGCGGGAAAAGCACCATTAATAAGTATGATAAGTATGACAGAAACAGTCCTACATGCCACTGATATATTCACCAACTGGATATACATCTTTTCATTCATTAATAATGGCACATTATTTCTGTCAAGGACGATACAATTGTACTTATCGCAGACCAATTTTGCACCATTATGCAACTTAAGAGACAATTAATAAGAGTAGGATGGACATGTACTTGATCTTAGCCAAAAATCCAAGAAAGGTATAAATTTTTGTGTATATGCGTCTGTATATATATCTTTTCAAATTTCACATAATTAGGATTCATCACCTTGAGTTGTACAGAGTAACAATATGAAAACAAACAAATCTTTTGAACATCACTTCAACCAGTAACCTAATGATGGGATCATGTCATTATAATATCTCTGAGATAGGTCATACTAAGAAACATGAACAAACACCAAATGCTATTGTCTATTGCCCCAAAGAGTATATAATTATATATGCTTAAAATTTTGGAGAGTTCAAAAATTGAAGTCAAAGTACCTGAGTGAACATTTGAAATCTGTTCCCCATAACTTGTTGATACGTTCAGTAAACTCAGAATATCAAGTGAACGACTATTCTTTTCTTGCTGATTACATGGGCTTTTCTCATCAAAGAAACTTTCTCATGCATTTTTTTCTGCTGTTCTTGCCATTTTCTTTGCTCAAAGTATTGCTTTTGCCTATAAGATAGACCAACTACATCTTAGCCTACAATCGGACATACAATATCATATCCCAAATTCTCCATAAAGCAAGGTTTGGGATTCCAAATCATGATTTCAAAAAAAAAAAATGTAAAACATGACTCATAAGTCATATGTTCTCTTTAAAAAAAAAATAGGAAACTTCTTGACCCATAAAAACATATTTTGTAAGAAAAATAAATAAACTCATCATTTTAAATATGGAAAAGACTCATGCCCAAAATTATATTAAAGAATAACTAGTTACTAGTTGACAAGTGATCTTCATAAAATTATGTGTACTTGGAAGTTTATAATCACAAATATTTGTTTATAAAAGGAACATGGAGATATATGATTTATCAATGCAATATCTTTGGATATTCTGATATCTTATTTATGAACTATAATTTGCTCAATTGGTAAAATTGTATAAGAATTCCAAAATTTTGATAGTTTTCATAACTTGTGAGGTTTTCATGTTTATGAGAAAAAATACAACTTAAGAAATCCAAATTACATGTCCAAACTAAACTTGAACTTCAAATCAATTTGATTTCATATCGCATGTCCAAATGAGCCCTCAATATTTTTTTAATTTTTTTTTTAAATTGAGGTTGGGGGAAAGGGAAATGGGAGAGGGGATTACAATATGGGGAATCGAACCCTCACCAACAAGGTGGGAGTTTAAATAGCCAACCAACTAAGCTACTAACATCCCCTTAGTCTAAATCTCTACATATTGGAAGTTAAGACAATAGTATCAAAGAATGTTGACCTATGTTGAAGTTGACTAAAGCTACAACTATTATCCAATCAAATAAAGACCGGTGGGTGATGTTTTAATACCTTTTCTGTGTTGACCTTCTTGACTATTGTTTTTCCATCCTGCGAAAGGATAATACAAATCACAAGAGAAAATGTCAGTATGAAAATATTTCCTAAAGAAAAATAAGATTAAATCTTTAAAACCGATGGGAACAAATCAAACATTCACAAGAATAAGTTGATAGCCCCAACGGAAGATAAATGTTCTGTTTCTTATTTTCTTTTTTATATTTAATTTTGGGGATGGAGTACGCTGAATGTTATCACAACAAAACTGCAAACTGGCTTGTACAAAATTAAACTCGCGTAAAGAAAGTGTGGGAGGTTAGATTTTTTCGAAAGAAGATTTAGGCCAGGAACAAAAAGATTAAGAATATTTTCATTT
Organism: Solanum chiquidenum; assembly: GCA_029582725.1. Lineage (NCBI taxonomy): Eukaryota > Viridiplantae > Streptophyta > Magnoliopsida > Solanales > Solanaceae > Solanum > Solanum chiquidenum. Next base: position 29,428 of record JAJOOS010000653.1, on the reverse strand, counting down.
CCTTTAGGAATATGCTTGAGCTCCCAATCACTAAAGGGTGATCTTCATCTTTTAATATACTTTTATGTAAGTCCTCATTTGAACAGTATTAACCACACTTTACATTAAAATACATTACCATCTCAAGACTCAAGAGCCAAGCATTACATTTGGACTGTATTAACCACAACTTTACATTAAAACATTACCATCTCAAGAGACATGCATTACTAGAGATAAACTAACAAACCACACTAATGAGCTGTAGTTGTACCTGATTTCAAATTAGCTCAATTGTGCTTCCAAGGCTTCCCTTGAAAGAAAAAATTTATCCTTCAAATTCAGAAATATGCAAGTAAATCTCCAGAATAATAAGTAATATTCTTTGGCACTTACAGTATCAACTTTCCTCCTTGACCCACCCATCCAGTGTAACATCGTTGGAGAAAATCTTCCTTGAAACTTCTACTAAATGGGAAAGTGATAATTATATAAGGACCAGAGGAAAAGAAAAGGAACAACACAACAACACTACGAAATAGATTATAGCCATTCAATCAGGCTAATCAGCAGCTGCAATAGTAACAACACAACAACACTACAAGCCTTGGATGGTTCCAAATTTATCGAGTTCCTAACAACAGTAACAACACAACAAGGCAACAAGTTGCACCACAAGCTGCTCAACACAAATGTCATATCAAAATAACTAAATGAAACAGCAGCACTACAAGCTGCACCACTGCAGCATCACAAATTCACAATTTGATTATTAAGTTGTTACCATATCACACAACTTGAAATTTGTCAAGCACAAACAGAAAATTAGCAGTCGCACAATCTGAAAATTTAAGTCCAAACATAGTACTAATAGTTCATATTCAAGTCAACAAGATAATAACTACTTAATCATGTAAATGATTCTCCACAGAAACAAAAAAAAAAAAGGAAAGCCAGATTATATGATAATTCAACTGTAGTTTTCTCATAAATGGAATCAAAATGTTGCAATGAAATCGTGAAATTAAAGTGCAATTTAGAGCTTCTGAGAAGAGAGTAAAATATGAGCAGTGGCTAGTGAGTGCAGGGCTGAGCCTTCTAAGTTCTAGGAACTAAACCAAAATCCCCAAATCAAGTAACAACATTGAAAATTTCAAATCCAAACGTCGCAATGAAATCGTGAAATTAAGAATTTGAGACTTACTTATGAGCTACTGACCGAAGTTCTGAGAGTGAAATGGTGAGCTTCTGAGTCTCGAGAATCGGTGAGAAAACTCGAGTGAACAAAATCTTAGCGTATAAGTGAAACCTGAGAGTGAATTGAGTCGTCATCGTCGTCAACGTGCGTGAGTTAATTGTGGAAGCGATGAGAAACGCGGGAGTGGGGAAACTTTATAAGTTGTTTGTAATTGCAAGTTTGTAACCTCCTTATAATTTTCTCTTTCCCAAACCCGTTTGCTTTTCCGGATACTGACCCGTTCGTTACGAGTTGGAGAAATTGACATTATGGGTTGAAAATGGGTCAACATGAAAGGTGTGTTTGGTACGAGGAAAATGTTTTCTTGGAAAACAAGTGGATTCTACTTATTTTCTCATTTTTATTGGTCAGTAGAAAATATTTTATGTAAAATATTTTTTAATGTTTGGTTAGTGAATCAAAAATGTTTTCCAGAAAATATCTTTTATTTTTGGCTTTAGACTAAAAAATACTCTTTAGGAAAATAATTTTTGATCCAAAAATCAACTTCGATAATTGATCTAGGTTTCGACCGCAACACCCATACTAGAACAGTACCCCAATGACCGTTCCAAAATCCAACCCTGAGATCCGACTCACAAGAAAAAAACATTTCAAAAACATTTTTTTTTTTTAAATTGATGGGGTCGCGGGGGGAGGGGGGTTAGAGGTGGGGGTGGCATAAAAAATGAAAAAAAAATTAGTTTGAAATATTTCTCAAAAATAATTTTTCGACGAGAATAGCCTGGGTTGTGGGGGGATCGTGTAGGGGGTGGCATAAAAATAAAAAAAATTTAAATTTGAAATATTTTCCAAAAACATCTTTTTTTAAAAAAATTGACGGGGAAGTCCTGGGTGGAGAGGTGGAGATGGAGTAAAAATGAATTTTTTTTAAAATTTGAATATTTTTCAAGAATAATTTTTTTTTTTTTAAATGACGGGGGTGGGGACAACGTAATGAAAAAAAAATTAAATTTGAATATTTCTCAAGAATAATTTTTTAAAACAAAGAAATTGACGGGGGTAGCGAGGGAGGGGGCAGCCTTGTTGGCGGGATGGCGGGCGAGGGGTGGCCTTGTTGGGGGTGGCGGGGGGAGTGGTGTAACAGATTTTTTTAAAATTGAAATATTTTTTAAAAATAATTTTTTTTGGGCAATAGGAAGTAGGGGTAGTAGGGGTTAGGTAAGGTAAAAAAAACTTAAAATTTGAAAATTTTTCAAATATAATTTTTTAATTTTCTTTTTGAGAGGGGGGGGTTAGTTAGGGGGTAGGGATAAAAATATATTTAAAATTTAAAAAATAAGAAAATTTGATTATTTTTTTTGAATGGGGAGGGTCAAGTATACGAGGTTTGAGTAGGGTAAGAAAAAAAATTAAATGATAAAGTAGAGTTTTGAAAAATATTTTCCTTAATTTTGGAAGGGAAGTCATTTTTCCTTAAATTTAAGGAAAATGAGTTGGCTTTCCAAACATTTAGGCCAACCAAACATGAGAAAATTGAAGAATTCATACCAAACACATCCAAAATGAGTAATAATTCAACCCGCCTATATTTGATATGGGTAAAAATGAATCGGGTAACAAATGGATTGGGTAAAATATAAGTTTACCCATATTTTCATGAGTATATAGTACTCTACTCAAGAATTCAACATAGAGAACATATTTTAGTTTTTATTTGGATGAAAAATATTGAAAATACTTTATTTTGTTATAAACATTGTATTATAGTGAAAGTCTATTATGTGGACTCCTTTTAGGGAATGGTTAGAAATCCTACTTGGGGACCAAGTTAGGTTTCCACTATAAATAAATGGGTTTTCCTTCATTGTAAATCAGATCTGTGAATCTCTAACTTTCCCTAAGAGAAATAATAAGTTTTCTCTCTTCTCCCTACTTTATTCTTCTTCTTATTTTATATAGTTTCATAACACATTATCAGCAGGAGTCTCTACTCTATTGTTATTATATGCCAGATGCAGGTATGTTGTAACTACTTGGTTTTCGAAAAGAACTAAAGAGAGGTTCGTGCAAGTCACCATCAAGTTTTAGCTTTAGGTCAACTTTAAACGACCATATCTTTTAGCACATAAAGAATTGGGTGGACCATGACCTATCGAATTGAAGATCTTTGAGTCCTCTTTCTAACGTTGCCAAGTTTGCTTAGTTTCGAGCTCAGAGTAAAAAGTTATGCTCGTTTGAGTGAAGCCTCTCTATTTAAGGCATTTCATTCGTTTTAGAAAAGGGTATTTTGGTCTTTTCCTTTTTCCACTAGGCCTAAAACGTTTTATTCACCCCCCCCCCAAAGGGGGTCTAATCAGATTTAGAACACTTTTTCACGTTCCTAAACACTTAGAGAATTAGAGCGAGGTTTCAAGAGAAGAAAATGGCAGGTTTCAAGCGTTATTTCAAGAACTGGGGTTTCGCCAAGAACATTGTTCTTTCCATGTATGTAAGGCTTCTCACAGTGGTGGACTTGTTTGTCTTCATGTCATACATCTAATTTATCCATGAAATCGTTGTATTCGAGTAGTTATTGATTTTTTGTCCAATTCTTGAACAACAGAGGTTGTGAATTCTTGTGTGTTGTGAATCTCTAGTAAGAGTTGTGTTTCCCAAAGGAATTATGTTGAATTCCTAATGTATTCGTGTTGGGTTTGATAATAGAGAAGAGTTTTGGAGAATTTCCTCTATTCTAAATGAGTTAGGACCCCAAATTGAGTATAAAAATTCGTCAGAATTCTGCGTATGGGGGTAGGGAGGCGCGTCACCAAGGCGCTAGGAACTTTGGTATGTAGATTGGGGGCCTGGCTCCCCGTGCCAGCAGTGTGCCCCAAACCACTACAGGTACTTTGGGGCCTGGTACCCTGCGCCAGCAGTGTGCCAAGATCGTCTGGCCTTTTTCCTTCCCTGCTTCGTTCCAGACGTATTCCTTTGAGTTGTGACTACATTCTCTCCATTGTATTAACTTCCATAAACTTCATTCATCTTTGAGAATTCCTACATGTTCAAATCACATGTCTTAATTTACATTCTAAGTTCAAGTGAGTTTAAGAGGAAAGTTCAAGAGATCTTTTTAAGTCATTTTGAGGATTCTTTTGTAATCAACTATAGTTCTGAACTAAGTTTTGAGGAAGGAAATAAGAAAAATGAGAAGAATTGTATACATGTTTGAGAAATGATATAAGGTAACTAAGTATTCCCAAAAGTAATATGTTTACATTTAAAAGAGATAAACTTCAATTTCTAATTGATTTTATATCTTTTGTTTCATAATGTTTAAACATTATAATTACTTTGTATTGGAGTTGAGTTGAGGTAAGTTTGTCTTCCAGCCTTATCATTTCTGTTGCCTATGCTTTCAGTTTCCCCCTTACATGCTCGTATATTGATTTAACGTTTCAAGGACATTTCATTCAATTCTAAGTGTCAACGATCGCTAGTCAGTATATAACTCAACTAAATGAGTTGGGGTCGAATCTCACAAGGAGTGGTACGTGTTTAAGATTCAATAGAAAAGTGTGAATATATTCAAATCAGCCATAGGAATAGACATTATCGAATAGAAACATAATTTAAATCAGGGGGTGACACGAATGTCAAATAAGGGGCTTTTAGTTTTAAGTATCAACTACAACAGCAACAAACAATACGAAAAAATGACAATAATGAGACAGGTTCTTGGGATGTGATTCGATTATAGGCTAATGTAGACAAATGGGTAATTGCAACTGTTAGGAAATAACTGTAAATTAGTGAATAAGCTAGACTATAGAGGAATCAAGTCGATTTCTCTCGAACATCGATAAGCATGCAAAATGAGAACAACCTACACCTTAGTCCATTCACTCTCTCGAGCTGAATGTGTGGAAAAGGGTTTAGGATTCACTCTCTCGAGCTAAACCTATGACAACCCAATACCCACAAACCATCAATCAATAATCTTGGTTTTTAAAACCTCTCTCTCGAGCAAGACAAAAACACAATGGTAGAACTGTATTTGCAACTACAATTCTTTAAATTAAACCACAATTACTGATTGAAATCACTTCTAAACAACATTTAGACTAACAATTAGCAATACCCATAAACTAAATCAGTCCATAATCACATAATCACACCCTAAGAATTGGAGTTTTAGCTAGACATAATAAAAAGATAAAAACGTTACCAAATTGAATTTCCATCAACTAGGTAAGATTAATTGTCCTTACAATGGTCAAAGTTGAAGAATCTCAAAGACCCACTTCCAATTTCTCAAAAGTGAAAAACTTCAATTCTTTAAAGCTAAGGAAAACTTGTCTCAATACTCAGAGTTCTAAACTGAAAAATTCAGTGTAATGAAAAATATGATATTTGCTAATGATAAACGCCTCTTTCATAAAATGTTCAAAACCGTATTTATAGTCGCCAAAAATATGTTGCGAAGGACCATTCGGCGCAGTAAGTCGGGCTCACCGATCCACTCGGTGATGCTCCCTTTAGCTAATTTCATCGCCTTTCTATCTTGGCCTTCAGTATCCTCTATGTCTGTAACTTTGGGTGATCTAACACTGCATCACGGAACCACTCGGCGATCCACCGACTGCTCCTTTCTCTCGCCAACTTGATTTTATCCTTTAGGGATTGGCACACTGGAACTTTAGGCGGTCAACTAGCCACTCGGCGACTCGCTAAATGGTCTTGTCGATTACCAGACTCTCTTTTCTTCCTTCTTTCAACTCGCTTCGTTTCTTTTTGCAAATTAGTGTCCTTGCTTTGTTCCTCAATCCAAATACCTGGAAATCAAGGATTTTACATCAGTTATTGGCATAAAATATGCATTTGAGGACACTAAACCTATACAATTAAAGCCCTAAATGAGTCCAAATCTCAGACTCATCTACACCCTCAACTTAAACTTTTGCTTGTCCTCAAGTTCAACAGTTCAAAAAGGATGTCTCAAACAGTGCTACACAAGACTCAATCATCAATACACACAACAAGACTCAACTTACTTATGCAAGGATCAATTGTGCACTCAAAGATTCAAGTTGTGACTTACCATTATCAAAGATTCTCAAGTTCACAATAATTGCTTCAAATACAAGTTCAACCTTAACAAAGGTACTCAAATGCCCTCACACAAAGAATGATTCCATATTCACACACAATGGTTCAACAATTTATAGTTCCGGAATCACATACAACTCTCACACTCACAAAGATGAACACATGCATGACTTCACCCATAGGTTTGCCCTTATTTTCCAATCAACACTTGTTTCAGCTTACTCAAGATCAGAAAGGTCTTTTCAAGGCTTGTAACGGGGCTCATTTAGGCTCAGTGGCTGCTAACCTCATGAAGTGTGGTATAAACAACACTTTCTTTCCTTTTCTTCATCATTTTTATCTATGCTCAAAATTCACCCCATTATTCACTTTCCATGGAATACCGGACACTCCATTTGTTTTGCAACTTTCACAACTTTATTCCACAACTTTTGCATTCTCTTTCTTTTTTTATTCTTCTTTTCTTTTTTTCTTTTCTTTTTGTATGAAGGGGTTCCATCTTTCTCAAAACCATGGGTTAAGGGGGACTTGTTTTCACTTCTTGATTTACCTTCTCTTTTCACCACACCCCCAACTTAGGTTTTTGGCCTAAGTTGGCTATTCAAACAAACCACAAATCATGAGGATTATGGGTAATGGATAAAGTAAGGTCACAATTGCATCAAGTTTCTTCCAAGAAAAGGGTAAGGCTCAAAGGGTGTTCAAGCAAAGTTCACACACTCACAAGGTAGGCCACAAAAGAGGTATAATGTCAAATTGTTTCACTTTTTAAAATTGTTGCCTAAGATCATTTCAAGAGTTTGCGTCACTTAGTCAACCAGACCAATGGGGCAAATTCTAGGTGTCATCACACAAGGTTCACTATAAGCTCATCACATAAGGCATTGGCACCAATATCAAACAAGACTCCACACTTTCTCTAGTGTGAAATGATCATCACAAGAGACTCAATTCGATAATCGGCTAGTCACAACGAGATGCAAAAAATTCACACATTGCCTATGCAACTTCATTTGGCCTCATCGTAGCCGCACATTCATTTTTGTTCGATTGAGAGCACTATTCAAGTCATCGGTATTGATCATGACCGATACTCAAATTTGCACAAGAACAACCACATTCAAACACAATTAAGAGGTGGAATTTTTTTCAGAAGGGTCCAAAAATCATTTGCAATTAAAACAAGGAGCCACCAGATCAAACATCCACCAAAACAATGTCAAAAGACAATTTACAGCACAACAAAACCAATATATATACAAAACTATAATACAAGAGGTAGGTATGGAAATACCTCACCCTACCACAAACAAAAATCTATTTGTCCTCAAATGCAATAAAGTACTAAAACATCAATAAAAGTAACAGACACAGAGGTAAAGAAAAGTCATGTCTAAGCAGTCACTCCCTCTGTCGGGGCATCAGTGCCCAGTGTAGCACTCTGATCATGGGCATCAGTTCCCGGAGTCACATCAGTAACAATAGGTCCAGTAGGGTCAGCCATTGGTGTGTCTCCTAATGAGATCTATACAGTTGCATCTACCATGGCTTCCTTAACCTCTGTAAGGCCCTCATAAGGAGCCTTCTCAGCAACAACAAGCAACTCTTCATTGGTCTCATCCTCTGACTCGGCATCAACTACTTCCCAGTGGTGGCCGGAGGCACATCTGGATCAACTGGCACATCAGGGATCTCCACTGTCCCAAAAATCATTGACATGTCGGTGGACTTCAACTGGTCCACATCTCTCTTCAGTGCAGGAATAGCGACCTTTAGGACCGTCACCTCCTTAGTGGCCCCTTGGCCATGATCGCACACCGCTATCCTTGTCGCAAGGGCATCAATGGTAGAACTCAGGGGCGTCACAACATCATCAATAACTCTCTCAATCATGCCAGGAATGGTAGGCTCAAGCCTGGAGGCACGCCTATCGGCAGAATGTGCTAGCTGCCCCATCCGTAGTAATGCAGCCTGGGTGAGCGGGGGTCTGCCAACAACAACAGAAGTACCAGATCTGGGAGGCAAGGGAGCAGTAGAGGAACTGGGAGTAACAGAAGGGACAACACTAGATGTACCTGAAGGTTTAGGGGCCGGAGTAGGCAATACTGCCTCTGCAGGTAGTATCTGAATATCAACAACCAGGGAAGTATCCACCGGGGATGCCTTCTTCTTCTCTACCTCATCCTTTAAATATTCCGCCTCAATCCTCCGAATGTCAGTAGAAGATGCGGGAATCACTTCCACATCCTTCTTCTCAACTCTAGGAACTCGAGCCCGTTTGCACAACTCAGTGATCAGCACCGAAAATGGGAGGTAAGTTTGCCGTTGTTTGGCCCTCATGGCTATCTCCTGATCAATGATCATACCTAAATTTATGCACTCTCGTGCAATGATCGAGCCAAGACAAGCCACCTTTGTGTGGCATAGGATGGACTCATTCTGGGATGGCATGATAGTGCTACTGATAAAGCCAAACCAGTACCTCGCTGCTACATGGAGGTCCTTCTTTTCTATCAGAGGTCCTGCCTCCAACAACCTCGGAGTGTCATCACATATGAGAGGGGCTAACCAGCTTTTCATGTTCTCCATGGACTTAGTCTTGATCCTGTGCTGGTAGGCGTCTGCAAAGTTGTCGGTGCACTCCAATACAACATTTATGTTAGTAGTGTCACACAACACTTATTTGCTAATCAACCGACTTGAATTTAGCAGCCAAATTCTTCCTTTGTGGCACTAGGGCTCCATAAAAGGTATAGAATTCCCGGACCCAATTTGGAATGTACAGGCCATGGGGCTTAGTGAATAACTGAAATTTGTGCGACCTCAGGCAACTAATGATCTTTGGGTACCTGTCTATGACGCCATCAATAGACAACCTCTTCTCTTCTATGATGGTCCTCAATCCCTCAGTCTTCAGTCTGTTCATAGACCGGGTAGAAAGACTCTGTACCGATGATGTTGTAACACCCCAGAAATCTAATGACCTAAGCTAAAGCCTAACGTGTAGTCTAGTAGCCTAATGAAGTTAAAACATAAGGTTAGAGTCCTAAAATAACTTCCCTAATGTAGTACTAGGGTTTTAGTGCCTAAACGTCAAGGCACAACCCCTTAGGACCCCCCCCTCCAAGGGTCCATGAGGAGGACCCAAGGGAAGGTCCAAGAGCTGTAAAAAATAGCATAGAACCACAATTGGGCACCCACGCTCCGTGGTTTGGAGTCTTGGGTTGAAACTTAGTCTCCCCAAGCTTTTCCTCCAAAACTCCCTCTCTGACCGAAACCACGCCCATGCAGGACGGGCCATAGTCCCATCCACGATCCGTGGATGGGGTCCGTGGATCCCAACCTGCAAAAGTTGGTTTCGGGTTCGGCCAAAGGGAGGGTGTTTTCGTAAATTTCTAAATAATTAAATTAAGGGTAGGGATGATTATTATTAGTTATTTTAGATATATTAAAGTGTTTTTAACTATTAAACAACCCTTTTAACTCTCATAACTCACAAACTCAAAACTCAACCAACTTCCCTCTCAAAAATATTCTCTTTTTAAACTCCATTGAAGAACAAAGAAGAAGGTCAAGATTAGGGTTCAAGCTCCAAGGTTTTCACTCCAATTTTATGGGAAAACATCAATTAAGGTATGTGAACCTTGATTCATGGAACACTTTTATCCATGAAGCCCTTCAAACTCTAATTTCGAATTTGGTAACTTGTTCAAAAACTAGGGTTTTCATTCTAACCATGGGTTCTTCCTATAAATGATTTTATTATGTTAATTGTATTATATTATGGATGATTTGATGTTTAATGGTGATTTTCATTGTAAAATTCCCCATGAACCCATGAACACCCCCATGACCCCAATTTTATGAATTGTGATGGGAGTATTGATGCAAGATGATTACTATGAATTGTATCTATGTTAATCTAGTTGTTGAATCTTGTTGTATTCATGCTTCAAGTAGTATTTCTAAGTATGATTGTGAGACATGATTCATGACCCTTGAAAGGGTAAATTGCTAGGGTTTGTTCATATTGTTGAAGGTGATGTATGAACTTATGATTCACTTGAAAGGTAAAGATCATATGACTATTATGTAAAGTGAGGTATTGTTGAAAGATTATTCTCCCCTTACCCTTACACATGTTCATGTATGACTTTTCTAGGATGATGTTGATGTTGTTGTGTTGATTGAAAGGCTAATTCTCATGAAAACACTATGAACAACAATGTGAAAGGTTTACTCACATGTTAATGATGATTCTAAGGATGAAAGTTAGTTCTCACCTAAATGAATCTATGAGCTATTTTATGAGTTGTATTGAATGAAGGGTAGAGCACTCATTTACACATGTAAATACAATTCAAGACTAATTATGTATAAATTGGGAAATAATGCTTAGTACCGAGTGGATATGGACAATGAGGTAAAGGCCCTTCCGTCAATGCAATAGGTCGGGTCATCTAAAGTAAACTCATGAGATGGAAACTCCTCCTCCAATGCAAGACGTAGGGTTTCTAGAAGCAATCTCCCTATCCCATAACTATGTACCAACATAGGACCTTAGCTAGTGGATCCACCTTATAGCTATACATTTATTTCTACCTTAGGCAAGTAGGACACCTTCTTTCGGTGTGGGGTTACACGACACTGGATTCCATGTAGCTCACATGGTCTATGTCGGTTATGGCTACTCTTCCCTACATAATAAAGATAATGAATGAGACATGAACTATACTATGACTTCTTGGTGAGTTTTACTTAGTAGGAGTGGGGGTATGGGACTTCACTTTCACATTGCACAAGTAGACTTAGTAGGATGTCATGGGATGGTTCCTTTATATTATGATGAGATTTGAATGTATGCATGTATGTTGAATAGATAGTTGTTATGAATGATTTTCCTTATAATTCAAGTAATGTACATGACTAGTTCCTCAATTGTGACTATTGATTTTGATGAGGTCTAAAGATGATATGTATGACTAAGGTAGCTTCAAAAGGGTACTTGGTAAGGTTGGTATTATGGGATGCCAACCATACATTGCACAAGTGTTCTTTAGGGGTTGCTAAGGTAATGGTTTCACTATGTTAAGAGTATAAATGTGATTGTGACTTGTCTTTTACATTGAAAATGCATGTTGGTTTCCAAACTTGATAAATGCATACTTTGCAACTAAAATGTCATGTTTATCATACTTGAAGGATTTTATGCATGTTTCCATACTTAGTACATAATTGTGCTAACCCCTTCTTCTTCTACATTTTTATAAGTGTAGGTTCCGGCTAGGTGATACACACTCTCTTTTCTTGAAGAAGACTTGGATTGCTTATTTCCAAGTTGTGGTGAGCCCTCAAGTTCGAGGACAGATTATCCATTTCTTAGTTTCTATTGTACTTCTCATATCGAGACTTTTATTGATGTAAAGGGCTAAGTCCCAAACTTTGTATTCCTATGTCTTAGATGGTGTATGAGACTAAGTCTAGATTCCTATGATTTTCCTTTATGAAAAATGAAGTTTGACTTCTATTGTAAATTTTTTAAATTTTTCCGCATTATTGCTATGTCTTATGTTATGATGATGCTAGAGGCTTGTATGAGACCCCTTCTGGGTCAAGTACGCTGTGTTACGTCTAGGGGGTACTCCTGGGTCGTGACAGGTGCTAGGACCACAACCTATGCTAGAGTAGGAGGAGTAGTGGTGGCCTGATCCTAGATGAATCATTCATCCTCTTAGATCGCAACTCTACTCTCTGGGCTGCTAGTAACTCATTATCCTCAGGCTCAAAAGTGGTAGCCCGAGGATCCTGGTTCTCACCCTCACTCTCAGAAGTGGTGAGGTGAGTGGCATAAATGCCGTCACTGTCGGAGCTGGCCTCTGGTGACGCAGGAGCAGGTGCTTTTCCTTTCCTTTTTCTCTTCCAACCTGTTGTGGGATGTTTGGTAGCCTTATCTTTGGATGCAGCTGTATCCTCGTTGATTTTTATTCCCTTATCCCTCTTGTGGAGTGGTATGTCTCTACCGGCAACTTTTAGTCTAGCCATATCTGCAAAACCATCAGAAAGAGTTAGATTTGTTTCATGAAAAGTTGCAGAAGGATAGTTGCAGACAGACTTGCCGAATCAATTGGTGAGTCGCCAAATCGCTTTGGCGAGCCAGATCAGGCTCGCCGAAAGGATTGGCTCAAAATTTTCACAAAAAAATGACATGTCGGCAATGGGAGGGGCCTTTTGGCGAATCACCGACAACATTCGGTGAGCACAGACCAGCCCGTCGAAAGTTACAGTGCATTTTAGGGGTTAGGGGCGCAGAAAGGGCGATCAAGAAAGACAATCAGCGAGTCGCCGAGTGCATTCGGCGAACTCAGGATTCTCGCCGAAAGTTACAGAACCCAAACTCAATTTTATCATGAAATTAAAAGCGATAAAGGGGGATTCGGTGAATCGCCTTGCAAAACTGCCCAACGTGCTTACTTTCAACCCCGACTTCCAAATTCAACCCCGCAGGCCCCGAAAACAAAATCAAAACATCCACTCATTCAATTAAACTTAGACCCATACTACCCATGCCCCCAGGATACTTAGACTTCTCCCGGTTTGGCCAAATTTGGCCATTTGATGACTTTCGCCCTTAGGAATGATGTCAACCGCTCCATCATCGGGCAAAATATGTTATTTGGAACAAATGAGGGTTACTTAGACTTCACGCGACTAGACCCTAAACTGACACAATAGTGCCCAACAAGATTTTGCACGACATCTCGGGAAATCAACAATTAGGCAATTTAGGCAAGATATTCAAATTAAAACAGGCACACAAGCACACAAGCATAAAAACAATGAAATCAAAGAGGCCCATCACACTTTACTAAGATAAGATCAATTGCAAATGTGTAAAATTGCTAATTACATGTTTGGGGTTCGAAAAACCAACCTTTTATGCTGAATAAATAAGTTGAAATGCTAGGCGGCAAAGATATCCAACTCCGAACACACAATCGATGACTAACAAGTGGTAGTAATGCAAAAATATAGAAAACTATAGGGCCGATGTGATTTTGGAAAGTTAAAAAGTGAGGTAATGTGAAGTTTGAAATTTTAAACCTTTGGCCTTTAAAAATGATCCAGTTCTCACCCATTCGACGACGTTAGTCTTGCTCGCCGACTCACTCGGGGGCACGCCGAGTGGGAACTTACCTCGCCAAGTTTTACAAGACCTCCAGTTAATTTGGGGGTCCAAACTACGGACAAAGTCGTGATCGCCGACCCATTCGCCGACACGCTGATTTGCTCCTGGGCCCGTCGAGTTTTACAAACTCCAGCCTCAGAATTTCTTGAGTCCAACGACGGTCCAAGTTGGGCTCGCCGACCTCTTCGGCGAGTCATTGACTAGACATTTTGGTCTCCAATCTCTACTTTTCAAACAAATTCCACACTTTAACTTGCACAATCAACACACAATTATTTCAAAAACAAAAAGAAAGCAAATAAACTTGGGTTGCCTCCCAAGGAGCGCCCTAGTTAACATCGTGGCACAATGCAAGTCCTCACTCAAACTTTATTCTTGGGGTTGGCCATACTATCACTAGGCAACCCCTTTTGTTGTCTCGGGTTTATATGGGAAGAAATATGACCCATCTGGGTCTCCGACTGTTTGATAGAGACGGAATGAGAAGTAACCGTCTGACTAAGGGTCGACACATCTTCCTTCATCTCTTTCAAAATTTTATCAAACCCCTCAACCTTGTTGAGAATACGAGACAACATATCCTCAGTTCGGCCACCCTCCAAATCCTTTGGCTTTTGGCACTCGTGGGGAGGAACGTATCTATCCTTCTCCCCGTCTCTTTCTTTCCAAGTGGGGTTACAATCCCTCCACTCTCTATCACGATCTTTCCAGCCTTCATTCCTGTTCCAACCTTGGTTACCACCCTACCTCGGGTAGTTTGAACAACAACCACCTCCTTGGTTGGCTAGGAAGTTTACCTCTTCATTGTACAACTCTTCAAACTTGGCCTCATCGGGATTAACACACCCGACACCCACAACATTGACACTTCGAGCACCAGCTCCCATGACATTTTTGGACAAAATGTCAAGTTGCGTCATGATCTTTGCCATGTTTTGGTCCCTCTCCTGGTCTTTCTCAAGCTGCTTCTTGGTCAATTTAGACATGAGAGGGGAGACCTGATCTTCGCGGATGTACCAAGCCCGATTAATTGTGCTCATACCATCCTAAAGCTGGGCTTCTATAACGTAAGGTTGTTGTATCAAACCTCCTAAAGAAAGTTGGTTAGCTACACCCTTGTTCACCGAATCAAGGCTTTGGAAAAAATACTGCAACAAAACATTGTTGGACAAACCATGAGTTGGATATTGCAGCATCAACTTCTTTAATCGTAGCCAAGTCTCATGAATTGGCTCACCCTCCAAATGCTTAAAGTTTTAGATTCTATCCCGAAGAGTCATCATCTTTGAAGGGGGGAAAAATCACACTTGAAATACGGTGACAAGCTCTTCCCATGAAGTGATTGAGTCTCGTGGAAATTCAGCCAGCCACTTACATGCTTCTCTCATTAAAGAAAACGGGAATAACCTCAACCGGAATGACTCTTAGGAAATGTTTTTGAAGGAGAACGGCCCGCAAACATCAACAAAGTGTCTAATATGCTCAAGGGGATCCTCATGAGCTAGCCAACCAAACAACCCTTTCAATTGCAAGAGCTGCAACATAGTACTTGTAATATGGAACATAACGTTCCCTACACCTAGAGGTAAGTGAATGGCACCAATTCCACCCATTAGATGAGGGTCATTAACATTAGGCACATTTACATCGTTGGGGTTGCCGATGTCATATTGGTGGCCCACTTGGCTACCATTGCTTCCGTTTACACTCATTTCCTCTGTTCAAAATAGCAACACACAAACCAAAATTAAAAATAGGTAGATTCAACTATGACTAAAAAGAACAAAATTCAACTTAACAAAAGAATCTTAACCAACACCACTCCCCAGCAGCGGCACCATTTTGATTTAACATTTCAAGGATACTTCATCCAATTCTAAGTGTCAACGATCGCTAGTCAGTATATAACCCAACTAAATGAGTTTGGGTCGAATCCCACAGGGAGTGGTACGTGTTTAAGATTCAATAGGAAAGTGTGAATATATTCAGATCAGCCATAGGAATAGACATTATCGAATAGAAACATAATTTAAATCAGGGGGTGACACGAATGCCAAATAAGGAGGTTTTGGTTTTAAGTATCAACTACAACAACAACAAACAATACGAAAAATGACAATAATGAGACAGGTTCTTGCGATGTGATTTGAGTATAGGGTAATGTAGACAAATGGGTTATTGCAACTATTACAAAATAATTGTAAATTAGTGAATAAGGTAGACTGTAGAGGAGGTAAATTTTCTCTCGAACAATTTACCCCGAATCAAGTCAATTTCTCTTGAACATCGACAAACATGCAAAATGAGAACAACCTATGCCTTAGTCCATTCACTCTCTCGAGATGAATGTGTGGAAAAAGTTTTAGGATTCACTCTCTCGAGCTGAGCCCATGACAACCCAATACCCACACACCGTCAATCACTAATCTTGGTTTTTAAAACCTCTCTCTCGAGCAAGCCAAAAACACAAAGGCAGAACTGCATTTGCAACTACAATTCTTTAAATTAAACCATAATTACTGATTAAAATCACTTCTAAATAACATTTAGACTGACAATTAGCAATACCCATAAACTAAATCAGTCCATAATCACATAGTCACACCCCAAGAATTGGGTTTTAGCTAGACATCATAAAAAGATATAAATCGTTACCAAATTGTGTTTCCATCAACTGGGTAAGATTAATTTCTTCCTTACAATGGTCAAAGTTTAAGAGTCTCAAAGACCCACTTCCAATTTCTCAAAAGTGAAAAACTTCAATTTTTCAAAGCTAAGAAAAAGTTGTCTCAATACTTAGAGTTCTAAACTGAACTATCAGTGAGGCTGCCAGTAGAAAGGCGATCTAAAAGAGCAAACGACACATGGCGAAACCGTTTGGCGACCCCAACAGAGACCGCCAAAAGTTACACCATGAAATGGCTAAAAATTTGAGCCAAGACGCTGGCGGACAATAGCATTAGGTGATTCGCTGACTGGTTGGTGAAGCACGACTTAATCCACCGATTTATCCCGAAGGCCAAATTTTGAAATAGTATAAATTGAATTTTTGAAAAGAGAAAAGGCATCCAAACATTGTGAAAATTCAGCTTTAGAACAAAAATACTGTTCTTGTTGGTTTTTGAAGCAATTTTCAAGTAGATTTTGATTTGGGTTTTGTAATTAAAGAAAAAATTCCTCATTTTAAGGTTCTGAAAATCAATTCCTAGCACTGGAGAATGTAATAGGTATTGAATTTTTACATTTTAAGATGAATAGCTAAAACCCCATTCTTAGGAGTTTGACAATGTGATTAATTGCATAATTTAGCTGATGGGTGTTAGAAATTATTGATTGTATTTCTAATTTGAAGTGGGTCTGATTTATTATTGGTGTTAAATTGTTGGGTTGGGGTGTTTAACCCAATGTTTTTTAGTGTTTTATGCTTGTTTGAGAGAGAGGTATAAAACCGAGGATCTAAATTAGCATTTGTAGTGATTGGGTTATTGTGGGTTCAGCTCGAGAGAGTGAATTCTGAGCCTTTCTCTGTCTATCTAGCTTGAGAGAGTAGATGAAGTGAGATTGTGGGCTGGTTTTAGTGTTTTGCCTGTTGAGGTTCGAGAGAACTGAACTAAAGCGAGTCAGTTGTTCGAGAGAAATCTTCCTCATCTAAGGTTCATTCTACCCACAACGAGTTAGTAACTTTCTGAAATTAACTAGCACCCATTTAGCATAATTTGGCAGTTAATCAGTCATTCTCCTAAGTATCCCTTAATCATTTGATTACCCCTGTCACTCGTTATTGTGTGGTTATTGATTGATATCGAAATCCCCCACCTGACATTTATGTCACCTTTTTTACTTATTTAAGTACTTCTGATAATTTCTATTTCTACAAACGATTGAATTACATTTACTACTTTATAATTGGATTCAAACTCATACTACTCCCTGTGGGTTCGACCCCAACTCTTTGTTGTGATTCATACTAAGTAACGATCGTCTACACCTAGAATCGGATGAGGTGTATTTGAGATGTTAATCAGTGTAGGCTCGAGGAGCGACAAACATGGTATCAGAGTACGGTATTCAAGTGTCCTAGGGTGTCTATGAAGCCGTGTCGGTAGAGTCATTTTTATCGGTGTGAAGCAATCCACATCTATAATTAGGAGGCTACGACATTTAGGAAATATTTCACTTTCTTCTTGCTCCTTTTCAAGCGATAGAGTTCAACTCTATGAAAGTTTCCTCTAATTCATGCTTAAACGTGTCTTTTAAGATCATGCCTTCACAAAGATCTATCTGAGGACGTCCTTCTAGGAGAAATGTGAATCCTCAGGGTCAAGAAATTCCCAATGCACCAGAAGTGGAACCCCGTCAAGGAGATGTCACCAATTCAGAATTCAGGAATGTTATCCACATATTGACTCAGGTCGTGGCAAATCAGGCGGGGTCAACAAAGAGTAGATCGTCAGAATATGGCTGATACATCTAGAATCTGTGAGTTTCTGAGGATGAATCCCCCAAAGTTCTGAGGAAAGGTCACTGAGAATTCGAAGTACTTTGTGGAAGAACTTCAGAAAGTTTTTAAAGTTATGCGTGTTGCCGATGCACATCATGTGGAGTTAGCTTCATATCATCTTAAAGGTGTTGGTAGAATATGACATGATTAATGGAAGAAGAGCAGGGCAGATGGGGCACCACCTTTGAGTTGGGCTGTGTTTGAAGAGCCTTTCTTGAGGCACTTCTTTCCCTGAGAGCTAAGGAAAGCAAAATTAAGAGAATTTTTGGATCTGAAGAAGGAATATATGAGTATGCAAGAGTACAACCTCAAGTTCACTCAGCTACCCTGCTATGCTTTAGAGATGGTGGCGGATATGAGGAGTAGGATGACTTTGTCTATGTCTGGACTATCTCGCTTGTCAAATAAGGAAGGTAAGCCATATATGTTGATAGGAGACATGGACATAGCCAGGCTCATAATCCATGTGTAACAAGTTGAGAAAGATAAGTTTAAAGACAAGGAAGAGTTAAAAATAAGAGGGCTAAGACAACAAATCATGAGTCTGACCAACAAAAGACCAGAAATGTGAATCGGTCATCCTTTCAACAAAGATCACCTGGACATGCTCCATTGTCAGCTAGTGCACCTGCACCAAAGAACATAAATGATTTGAGGAGCCAGAACTCCCAGAATTTCAGAGCTTGACCTACTTAGTCTCATGGTAGTGTGGCACAAGGGACTACTTGGACCCCACATGTACCAAGTGTGGTAGGAACCACCCAGAAGCGTGTCGTGATGGCTCAAATGGCTGCTTAAAGTGTGGTTAGATGGGTCACTTTATGAGAGAATTCCCTAAGAACAAGTAGGGTAATAGAGGCAACAGAGCCTAATCTTCTTTAGCGGCGGCAGACAGAGTTGCTCCGAGAAGAGCTACTTCAGGGACATGAAGAGGAGTAAACCATCTGTTTAAAAGATTGAAGCAGTGCAGAACTGGCCCAGACCCACCTCTCCAACTGATATAAGGAGTTTCTTAGGGTTGGCTGGTTACTACAGAAGGTTCATCGAGGGGTTTTCATCTATTTCGTCCCTCTTGACTAACTTGACTTAGAAAATGGCTAAGTTTTAATGATTTGAATCTTGTGAGGAAATCTTTCAGGAATTGAAACTTGGTTGACTAATAATCCAGTGTTGACCCTACCAGAGGGTACAAAAGGCTTTGTTGTTTATTGTGATGCGTCCAAAGTTAGACTTGGTTGTGTATTGATGCAGAATGGTAAGGTTATATCCTATACCCCTAGACAACTTAAGATTCACGAGAAGAATTACCCGACTCATGATCTCGAGTTGGTAGGAGTAGTGTTTGCTCTCAAAATATGGTGTCACTATCTATATGGTGTTCATGTGGATATGTTCAGCAACCACAAGAGTCTTCAGTATGTTTTCAATCAGAAGGAGCATAATCTCAGACAAAGGAGGTGGTTGGAGTTGCTCATGGATTATGACATGAGTATCATTTATCACCCAGGTAAGGCTAATGTTGTTGCTGATGCTTTGAGCAAGTTGTCCATGGGGAGTACTTCTCATGTTGAGGAAGACAAGAAAGAGTCAGCCAAAGAAGTTCGTAGACTTGCCCGTTTGGGAGTCCGTCTGTTAGATTCTAGTGAAGGTGGAGTTGTGGTGATGAATGGGACTGAATCATCACTAGTGTTTGAAGTGAATGAGAAACAAGATAAATACCCTCTTTTACTTGAACTAAAGGTAAATGTTCATAAGCAAAAGGTTATGGCTTTTGACCAAGGGGGAGATGGTGTATTGAGATACCAATGAAATTTTTTTGTACCAAAGGTGGATGAGCTCCAAGAGAAGATCATGGCAGAATCTCATAGTTCTAGATACTCGATCCATCCTAGTCCCATAAAGATGTACCATATTGGTGGAGTAGTAGGAAGAGGTGCATTGCAGAGTTTGTTGCTAAGTACCTGAATTGCCAACAAGTCAAGGTAGAACACCAAATGTACGGTGGTGTGGCTCAAACAATATCTCTTCCTGGAATGAAAGTCAGAGATAATTTGGGTTATTGTAGATCAGATGACTAAATCAGCTCATTTTGTTACCGATAAAGATTACAAATTCAACAGAAGATTATGCCAAGTTATTTATTCAAGAGATAGTCAGACAAAATGGAGTTCTTGTGTCTATCATTTCAGATAGGGGTGCATAATTCACCGCTCATTTTGGAAGTCTTTCCAGAAAGGTTTGGGTTTGAAGGTAAATATGAGTACTACTTTTCATCCTCAGACGAATGGTCAAGCAGAGCGCATAATTCAGACCCTAGAGGATATGTTGGGATAACCACTTGCCTCTCATAGAGTTTGCATATAATAATAGTTATCACTTTAGTATTCAAATGGCTCCTTATGACGCTCTTTATGGGCAAAGATGTAGATCACCTATTGGTTGGTTTGAGGTTGGTGAAGCTGAGTTGATAGGGCCTGACTTGGTTCACCAAGCCATGAAGAAAGTGAAGATTATTCAAGATAGGCTGAAAACAATGCAAACTCGTCAGAAATCCTGTATCAATGTTAGAAGGAGAGACTTAGAATTTGAGGTTGATGATAGGGTCTATGTGAAGGTTACCCCCATGAAGGGTGTTATGAGATTTGGCAATAAAGGGAAACTCACTCTCGGTACATTGGTCCTTACATAATATCCTAGAGAGTTGGCAACGTAGCTTATGAGTTAGAGCTACCTTCAGAATTAGCAGCAGTTCATCCGGTGTTCCACAAATCAATGCTAAAGAAGTTTTTAGGCGACGCTTCACTTATTGTACCTACTGAGAATATTGGTATCAAGGACAACTTATCTTATGAGGATGTGCTCGTTCAGATTCTTGATCGTCAGGTTCGCAAGTTGAGAACCAAAGAAGTTGCATCAGTCAAGGTATTATGGAGTAATCAATTTGATGAGGAAGCTACTTGGGAGGCTGAGGAGGATATGAAGAAGAGGTACCCTCACCTCTTTCCTTCCGAATCAATTCCAGACCAAGGTACTAACTCTTTGTGAAGTATTCTTTAAGTTAATATGTTGAGATTATGCTAATTGCATATTGGGTGCTTGAGTTGGGTTGTTAGATGTTTCCCCTCTAGTTTGCTTAGTTTGATCTCAATCGAGGATGAATGTTTTTAAGGGGGAGATATTGTAACACCTCAATTTTCGAAGAGAACTAAAGAGAGGTTCATGCAAGTCACCATTAGTTTTTAGCTTTGGGTCAAATTCAAATGAAAATATCTTTTAGCACATAAAGAATTAGGTGACCCACGGCCTATTAAATTGAATATCTTTGAGTCCTCTTTCCAACGCCCCCAAGTTTTCTTACTTTTGAGTTAGGAGTAAAAAGTTATGCCCGTTTGAGTAAAGCCTCTCTATTTAAGATATTTCATTCGTTTTAGAAAAGGGTATTTAGGTCTTTTCCTTTTTCCCAGTAGGCCTAAATCGTTTTATTCACCCCAAAAAGGGTCTAATCAGATTTAGACCATTAGACCGCTTATTCACATTCCTAAACACTTAGAGAATTAGAGCGAGGTTTCAAGAGGAGAAAAGGGTCGGGTTTCAAGCATTCTTTCAAGAATTGAGAATTTCGCCAAGAACATTGTTCTTTATAGATATGTAAGGCTTCTCACAGTGATGGAGTTTTTCTTCCTCACGCCATACATCTGATCAATTCATGAAATCATTACATTCGAGTAGTTCTTGAGTAGTTCCTGATTTTGGTCCAATTCTTGAACAACATAGGTTGCGAATTCTTGTGTGTTATGAATCTCTAGTAAGAGTTGTGTTTCCCAAAGGGATTATGTTAAATTTTTCATGTATTCGTGTTGGATTTGAGATTCGAGAAGAGTTTAAGAGAATTTTCTCCATTCTATACGAGTTAGGACCCTAAATTCAGTATAAAAATTAGTCATATTTTTTAGTATGGGGGTGCGGTGGCGCGCCACCAAGGTGCCAGGAACTTTGGTCTGTAGTTTGGGGCCTGACTCCCCGCGCTAGAAGTGCGCCCCAAACCACTGCTAGTAGTTCGGGGTCTAGCACCCCGCACCAGGAGTCACCTAGCCTTTTTCCTTTCGTGCTTCGTTCTAGACGTATTTCTTTGAGTCGTGACTACGTTCTCTCCGTTGTATTAGCTTTCATAAACTCCTTTCATCTTTGAGAATTCCTACATGTTCAATCACATATCTTAATTTACATTCCAAGTTAAAGTGAGTTTAAGAGGAAAGTTCAAGAGGTCTTTTTTAGTCATTTTGAGGATTTTTTTGTAGTCAACTGTAGTTTTAAACTAAGTTTTGAGGAAGTTAATATGAGATATTAGAAAAGTTGTATTCATGTTTGAGAAATGATATAAGAGAACTAAGTATTCCCAAAAGTAATACGTTTACATTTAAAAGAGAGAAACTTTGCTTTCTAAATGACTTTATGAGTTCAGAGAATTACCTTTTTTAAGAAGATCTTTTGAGTAACTATCTAGAACTGAGAAAGAGAATGTTTCAACATTGAGCATGAGTATGTATATCTATTGGGAGTAGTATTTAGTGTCAACATGGGGATGAGTTCAGACAACTCACATTCCGCATAAACCATATAGCCAACATGAGTAAAAGATCATACTTTTTAGACGACTTCTTATTGATTTTAAGCATAGCTTAGTGGATCCACTTAGTTGAGGTGTTCTATACCCAGGCAAGGTATAAGACAGTTCTGGCAATGTGGGCGAGACGTTGTATCATCACATAGCTCATAGTGATGGTTGTCGATTAGAGAATCTCAAAATCAAGAGTAAAGAGTATTTTTTTGTGTTTTATACACCATTGAGTTTATATCTTCTATTTTATAATGTTTAAACATTGCATCTATTAGTTTTACTTTTGTACTGGAGTTGAGTTGAGGTAAGTTTGTCTTGTAACCTTATCATTTCAGTTTTCTATACTTTAGTTTCCCCCTTACATGCTTGTATATTCAATGTTTTGACGTCATTCAACCTGTATTTTTTTATGATCCAGATACAAGTGTTCAGGGTCATCAACAGGTGCTTCGTTGATATCATTTGCACTACAGTTAGCTTTGGTCAGCCTCCTTGCTTTCTGGAGGGCTTCAAACTTATTTCCTTCTTTCGTTAAGTTGTCGTGGGTTCTGTCCCGACATCTATCTTAATATTAGAGGCTTCATAGATAGTTAGACATTGAAGAGTCTCTTTATTTTCCGCTTCTTATTAAGATATTTTTGAGATTTTGAGACAACTGATGTTAACTTAAAAAGTATTTTCATATGTTCATTTAAGTTGAGTATTGAATTATACTTTAAAGTTTAATTAGGCATTTGCAGTTTCTATTTTGATTGACTAAGTCTTCCGCTAAGTAGTTAGCTAGGTCAAGGTTCGCTTGGGGACCAACGATAGTTCTCAAGTGCCGGTCACATCTAGAGTGTAGGCTCGGGGCATGACATATGTATTACTGCACTCATTGTTTTGCCAATGATTTACAATTGGGCAAAGAAAGAAAAGAACAATTATCAGTAAAAGTAATAACAATGTTTGCTATATCATTGTTAACGCATGTTAGTTAAATTTTTTTGCTTAACTTAATTTTCTTGTGTATATAACTATTGAATGGAAATATTATGAAGGTTTGATGGTGAATTTTGATTTATTGTAATTTTTATTGAGAATAAGATAATGTATTCAAGTTCCATCATATCAAGTGGGTAAGACGATGGATTCATATCTAATCACACCGAGAAGGTAAGACATCCAGTTTGAGTCTTGGTGCACCGTGATGAAATTAAAGATGTTGGGTTCAAGTTTCATTGATTAATGGTCTAACATGCCTTTATATGAATAAGATGTTGTGTTTGAGTCTCAATGAACCATATTGATGATATAATGATGACTAATGCAAAACAATGTATTTTTGATGAAAAGTAGTCATGAACCCTATTCAATTGAAACCGCTCCATTCCCTAAAGTGAATGTGGTAGTAGTGCATAATATGTTTGAAAGAAGATAAGTGATTGAATAATGCATATAAACATGGAATGAGGTACTAAAACTATCGTAAGATGATATGCTTAGGTGATGTGTTCCATTCATGAAGAATGAGAACTTTCAATGAATGCTACATATATAGATCCATTCCCTTATGTGAATGTGGTAGCCGTGCATAATATGTCTGAAAGAAGACAAGTGATTGAATAATGCACATAAACATTAAATGAGGT
This sequence comes from Solanum chiquidenum, assembly GCA_029582725.1. NCBI lineage: Eukaryota > Viridiplantae > Streptophyta > Magnoliopsida > Solanales > Solanaceae > Solanum > Solanum chiquidenum. The sequence goes on along the minus strand of JAJOOS010000653.1, from coordinate 5,224 downwards.
ACTAAAGCTATCATAAGATGATATGCTCCAATGATTGTGTTCCATTCATAAAGAATGAGAACATTTGGTAATTGTTAAAAAAAATACATACAGATCCATTCTTTGAAGTGAATGAGGTGTATGCCCACCATGCTAGGTGTGGAAAAAGTCTTTACCTTTGGTAGTGGATGTGGTATCAATAAGAATGTCTCTAGGGAGACATGCTTCGTCAAAAAATTCTCTACTTTATCTTTTGATTTGTATTTGACAAGAATTAGTGCAATTGAGGCACATTCTATGCTAAATCAGATGTTCACTAATTTCAAGATTTTTATACTTTGGCATGATCGACTGGGACATCATGGGTCTATAATGATGAGACGAATTATAGAAAATTAAAATTGACATCTACTAAAGAACCTAAAAATTCTTTTAAATAGTAGTTTTATGTATGTCTTGTTATCAAGACAGGTTAATTGTGAGACCATCATCAATAAATGTTGATATTCAGTTCCCTGTGTTCTTGGAATGTATACATGAAAAAAATTGTGGACCTATTCACTCACCTAAAGGGTTGTTTAGATACTTCATGGTCCTAATAGATGCTTCTTGTAGATGGTCTCATGTGTGCCTATTGTCATCTCGCAACTTGGCATTTGCAAAATGATCAACACAAATAATACGATTATTGTCATAGTTTTTTGATAATCAGATTAATCCATTCAGTGATGGGATCATGACTCACCTCTAGAAAAGGTAGATTAATTGAGAAGAAAAAAAATCTTAAATTTACTCTCAAAGTAATAAAATAGAAATTTGCTCATATAATAGTAAATTAGAAATTTACTAAAGCAAAATGCACATGTCATAGTAAACTTGGAGTTTACTAGTAATAATAATTTTATTAGTAGGCATGAATGATTTGACTATCACAAAGATGTGCATACTGAGTAATATTCATACATTGAAGAACTAGAAGAGTCTTCAAGAATTCTTTATGTTGTTTGTTCTCGTGATAAGTTGATTGGAACTAATGTTCGGACTAAATTCCTAAATTCTAAAAATATAAAAGGTGAATATGGGCCCATTCACCTATCATGTGATATGATAAAGAGATGCATCTATAAGATAATCACATGTGCATTTGTTGTCAACTTACAGTTTGACATTCGCAAAATTGTTTGTGCAAGATAATTGAGTTAAGAGCACAATTTTCATAATATGTAATCAAGACAATTTATTTTGATAATATTGATAAATATTCAAGATGATGTGACATTAAATGTCTCAGATAAATAGTGAAATCATTGCTTACGAAAACAAAGCTGCATGGGTCTGAAATATAATATATTCCTTACAAAAGTAATTGAATGCATCAAACCAATAAATTATGATCAATTTTTCTCTTAATTGGTTCATGGTTGGGGACCAAATATTTTTCATCTGATTATTTTGATGTGTAGTATATGATTAAATGAAAATAGATTGGTATATATATGTTAGTTTGTGTAACACAAGGGGGAGATAATAAGCAACTAAGAGTTGCAAATGCTCCTATTGAATGTTCCTTAAGGAAAGAGTCTACAACATGCATGAAGCATGATAGACTAATCGATTCTAAATAAATAATCGTTGAAAAAAAGGGGAAAGATCAAATAATCAACAATGATCATAATAAGGAGGCAATATGCTCTATAAAAAATTATGACATACCACTTCATGAAGCATCATGAGAGGCATACGTACCTGAAAATAATGAAGTGATGAGATCTCAATAAGTTATGTCGTATTGTGAACCGATATAAAGTGATATCTCGTCGATGATATCTTTGATAAAATAACATGCAATATTGTAAAACATTATGATGATACAAATTCTACGTCCATTAAAACATGCTGGTGTAGAAATAATTATAAAGTGAAAAGTGGAATGATGGATCTTGATAATCATAAAGCTGATTTTACTTGCAATCTAGACACTAGAAGATGTCATACATTTAATATTGAATGTTGTCACTTGACAAAATTGATATGAAAATAACCGATGGATTCAAAATCTAAAACATATACAAGCTTTTCGAAACTTGTTTATAATCTTCATATATAGATTAAAGCAATCAAAAATCTTTTGTATTGTTATGCAAGTTGATGGCTTGGAATTGAAACTCTTGACGAGTTTTCAAAAAGGTAATAGATTATTTGCTTAAAGAAGTTAAAGTAAGAAACTTGCAGAATTCTTTGATCCTAAAGGTATGATTCATAAAAGGAGATAGAAGGAAGCATATTTCGTCAAAGCTTTTCTGCACACATGAGCTCCCAAGAATGGTGATATCAACCTGCAATAGGTTTGTTCAAGTAATACTACAGTTGATTATTCACTAAGTCTCTACCAATTACAACTTTCAAGAAGATGGTGCACAAGCTTGGAAAACGAAGATTCAAGTCTCCGGATTGATGTTCTCATTAGTCATTAGGGGGAGTTAATACATGATGTATTCTTTTTCCTTGCAAGGTTTTGTCCCATTGGGTTTTTCATGTAAGGTTTTCAATGAGGCATCCATAATGTGTATTATTAGATATGTGTACTCTTTTTCCTTCTCTAAATTTTATCCCACTGGGTTTTATCTAGTAAGGTTTTCACGAGGCACATAATCTATCGACATTTAAGGGGAAATGTTATAAGCATATTTGTATTATAGTGAAAGTCTATTGTGTGGAGTTCTTTTAGGGAATGATTAGGAATCCTATTTCCTTCGTTGTAAATAAGATTTGTGAATCTCTAAGTATTCATTCCTAAGAGAAATCATAAGTTTTCTCTCTTCTCCTTACTTTATTATTCTTCTTATTTTATATAATTTCATAACATATTTAGTTTTATAAATATATATAATAAAGCAGAGTAGTTTGCAATATGATTATGTCAAGTAGCAAGCTAGTGAGAAGCCACTTGTCAAATCTATATATATAATAAAGAAGAGTAGTTTACAGTTATGCTAAGTGGCAAGCTAATGAGAAGCCACTTAGCAAAATTTAGGCCAAAGCTAATAAATACTATAACAAAAAAAATTGAATAAAAAAATTAACAGTATTTTTTTTAAAATTCATTAGTTTTACCACGACTGAAGAGTTCGAATTGAACTTTTATTGTTGTCTAACCTATCCTATCATGCATTTTCTACCCTATTCTATTAATTTTTTGAATTTGATTGGAGATACCATATTTCCTCAAAGATAAATCTATAATTTTCAGTATTTATTATTCAGTGTATTCATTCACTCATATTTTATTTACTAACAAAATTATTAGAAATGATGGTTTATATTGAAAATGTACTGCACATTTTATTATGAAAGAGTTTTAATATTAAGTATTTATTTAAAGGAGTCCTATTTTTGTATATCCTTCCAACAATATCATTATGCTCTTATTAAAAATTATTTTAAATTAAATTATTATCACAATTATTTTTATTTAAATTAATCTTTAATTTTAATTTATTTATGTATATCAATGTTCCTAGGAATTTAAAAGATTGAAATAAACAATTTGAATAGAGATTAAAAAAATTAACTTATATTTAAATTGAATAATACAATACAAATTTGAGATAAACACAATTTGAATTTGAATATAAAAATATACGTTTTTGAATTGGCATATATATATATATATGTATATATATAGGATAGTAGTTTGCAATGTGGTTAAGCCAAGGGGCAAGCTAATGAAGTGCCACTTGGCAATTTTAAGATTAATTTAATAAATATTGTTATAAAAATTTGAATTAAAAGTATTTGAATTTTAAAATACATTAGATTTTAATAAAGAAATATTTTCTTAATATGCATTTCAAGAGTTTTTGAATATATCAAAATATCATCGATATAAACTATGATGAAACCTATATAAGGATTAAAAATATCATTCATAATCTTTTGAAATTCTGAGGGAGCATTTTTTAAACCAAAGGGCATCACATTCCATTCGTATTGTCCAAACGGAACATTAAATGCCGTTCTATAAGAATGGTCTTTAAATATTTGAACTTGCCAATACCTAGATTTTAAATCAAATTTTGAAAAGATATTAGCATCATATAATCTTGTCAATAAATCTCGTTTATTTGGAATCGGATACCTGATCCATTTTAAATATTTATTTAAAGGTTTATAATTTATAACTAACCTGGTAACACTTCGTTCCTTCTCTGCAGTGTTATTAACATAAAAGGCAGTACAAGACCATGGTGACTTGGAAGGTTTTATTAAACCCTTTTGTAACAAACTATCAATTTCCTTTTTACAGAATTCAACTAATTCAGTATTCATCTGACAAGGACGGAATTTGGTAGGAATATTTTCCTCAGAGAAATCATCTTCATATGAAAGAGTCACAATATTGTCAGAATAAGGTTTGTATTCCTCACTTCTTTTTATTGGTAAAAAATCAGTTAAACCCTCCTATTATTTTAGGAACCCCGTTTATAAATGCAATTTATCCTTTTACTAAAATAAATGCTAAAGTTTTTTCTGCTACTTATAAAAACTAAGATATTAGTTATACTTTTATCATTGAACCTATTTCTAGAGATATTAATTCTTTAATAGAAATGAAGCAAAAACATGTTGATTATTTACAACTTGAAATGTTTAGTATGAATATATTCGATACTTTGAAATCTACTAAAATAAAGGAAAAGATTAAACTCATTTCTGAACAAATGGCCATTGATGTTTGTGCTGATCATCCCAGTGCTTTTTGGAATCGAAAAAAGCATATTGTTTAATAGAGGAAAGAGATTGGAATCACACCAATACTTCTTATAGTGGAAGTGAAATTTATGAATGGAATCTTGATGGTTTAACTGATAGACAGTTAACTATAATGGTTCATAGGATACTTATGTATGCTACCATATGCAAAAGTTTTAATAACACTGACATGACTATTTGCAAAATGATTATCGCAGGCTTCACTGGTCAATTAAGAGGCTGGTGGGATAACTATATGTCCTTTGATGCTAAAGCAGCAGTCATCAATGCTAAGGCTGCATCCGAAGGAGTTGATAACTTAGGTTTTGCTCTAGTTAAAAATAGAGAAGACATGGTTTATACCTTAGTCTTAACCATCCTAGAACATTTTAGTTGTAGATTTACCAATCAATTTGAAACCATTAGATCTCTTCTAAATGGACTTAGATGTAGACATTTAGGTGAATTTCGTTGGTATAAAGACACTTATCTA
>JAJOOS010000652.1:0-55359 GCA_029582725.1 Solanum chiquidenum | reverse complement strand
AGTGTTTCCTAATATAAGGACAACAATTTCCTTTCTTCTACCAATATGGTAAAAATGACTTTTCATTTGCACTTTGCAATGACTTTTCATTTGCACTTTGCAATGACTTTTCATTTGCACTTAGCAATGACTTTTCATTTTTCCTCCAAAATTGGTTCCCCCACTTTCCATTTTCTTTTCCCATTCACACCTTGCTAAAACCCAACAATCCCCCACATGAATGGGGAATGGCTATTGGTAAAACATATGCATGAAAAACTTGTGTGTCTCGTAAGTAAGGGTTAATCGCATTTGGATAAATAGGTTTCCCTTTAAACTTTCCGTAGTGAACATATATCGGATATACTCGGTCAATTGGTAGATTTGATATCTTTGAACCATCGAGCTTTGGTGTATACCTAGATAACATAAGTCACACAATCAACCTTTGAACTGTTTTTGATTCTCATTGTTTTGTTCATTTCAGCCATGAACACATCTCGGTTAATACGTGCTTAGAGAACTGGCCTTACCAGATTCTTCTTGAAGCGGCTTACACTTCACACTTATATAGATGATTTATAATTGTGTTATCCCGTAGATACACTATTTGATATACCATGTATCAAACTTAGAAACCATTAAAAAGTCCTTATGCCTTTATCCTGGTTACTGAATATTGTCTCATCATGAGAATGGACCATAAACTAAGTTTTGACAATGTTGAACCGTCATCTATGACTTTGTTTGATCTCCTTGAACCTAGATCTTGGGATCTCCAGTCTTCTAAGTAGAGTTATCGCCACGATGACTTGTTCTCGGCCATAGTCCCATTCCCGTCGATGATCTCTCAACTCCCTCTCTAGTTAGGCCTTTTGTAAGTGGATCCGACACATTATCCTTTGACTTTACATAGTCAATTGTGATAATTCCACTTGAGAGTAGTTGTCTAACAGAGTTATGTCTTCGTCGTATGTGACGAGACTTTCCGTTATACATAACACTTACGGCCCTTCCTATTGTAGCTTGACTATCACAGTGTATGCATATAGGGGCCATTGGTTTGGGACAAAATGAAATATCTTCTAAGAAATTCCGGAGCCATTCAGATTCTTCACCTGTCTTGTCTAAGGCGATGAATTCAGACTCCATTGTAGAGCGAGCTATACATGTTTGTTTGGATGATTTCCAAGATATTGCTCCTCCACCAATAGTGAAAACATATCCACTCGTGGATTTCGTTTCAGTTGACCCAGTAATCCAATTTGCATCATTGTATCCTTTTAGAACTGCTGGATATTTGTTGTAATGCAAAGCATATTTTGAGTGCCTTCTAAGTACCCCAAAACTCTCTTCATTGCCAACCAATGATTTTGATTGGGATTACTTGTTTATCGACTTAATTTACTTATAGCGCAGGCTATGTCTGGTCGTGTACAATTCATGACATACATCAAACTTCCCAATACTCTGGCATAATCTAATTGAGACTGACTTTCACCTTTATTCTTTGCAAGATTAAGGTTCACATCAATTGGGGTCTTTGCCCTTTTAAAATTCAAATACCAAAAATTTTCAAGTACCTTTTGAATATAATGAGATTGAGACAATGCTAGACCGTTAGGAGTTTTATGAATCTTAATTCCCAATATCAAATCGGCAACTCCTACATCTTTCATATCAAACTTACTAGCGAGCATACGCTTAATAGCTTTTACATTGGCAATGTCCTTGCTCATTATCAGCATGTCATCCACATATAGGCATACAATGACTTTCTGATTCGGAGTGTCTTTAATGTAAACACGTTTATCACATTCATTGATCTTAAATCCATTTGACAACATGGTTTAATCATACTTTGCATGTCATTGTTTTGGTGCTTGTTTTAGTCCATAAAGTGACATAACAAGTTTGCATACTTTCTTTTCTTTACCGGAAACTACGAAGCCCTCAGGTTGTTCCATGTAAATCTCTTCCTCCAGCTTTCCATTTAAGAATGCGGTTTTCACATCCATTTGATGAATTTCAAGACCGTATACTGCAGCTAGGGTAATTAACATTCGAATTGATGTAATCCTAGTCACTGGCGAGTATGTGTCAAAATAATCAAGACCTTCTTTCTGTCTAAAGCCTTTGACAACAAGTCTTGCTTTATATTTATCACTAGTTCCATCATCTTTCATCTTCTTTTTAAAGATCCATTTTGAACCCAAGGGTTTGTTCCCTGGAGGAAGATCAACCAATTCCCAGGTATGATTGCTTAGGATTGATTCAATCTCACTATTGACAGCCTTTTTCCAAGAGGTTGAGTCGCTAGACAACATAGCTTCCTTGAATGTTTGAGGCTCACTTTCAAAAAGGAATGTTACAAAATCAGATCCAAATGAAGTAGTTGTCCTTTGACGTTTACTACGCATTGGACTCTCTTCATTAGGTTCCTTCTCTTTTGGTTCTTCTCGAGGTTATTTAGACCCCCCACTAGATGACTCAGGTCTAGTTTTATACGAATATATATGTTCAAAGAACTCAACATTATCTGATTTCATTACGTATAATCATGAATATCCGGATGTTCGGACTTATGAATCAAAAATCGACATGCCTTACTATTTGTGGCATATCCAATGAATACACAATCCACAGTCTTAGGCCCTATTTTCACCCTCTTAGGTATATGAACCTGGACTTTGGCTAGACACCCCCACACTTTGAAATATTTAAGTTGGGTTTTCTACCTTTCCATTTCTCATATGGAATAACACGTGTCTTCATGTGAGGCACTCTATTGAGTATTCGATTTGCTGTAAGGATAGCTTCCCCCACAAGTTTTGTGGTAAATCTGAACTTATAAGTAATGCATTCATCATTTTCTTTAAAGTTTGGTTTTTTCTTTCCGCAATTCCATTAGATTGTAGAGAGTAAAGAGCAGTAGTTTGATGGATTATTCCATTTTCCAAACATATTTCTGCAAATGGAGATTCATATTCTCCACCTTTATCACTTCTGATCATTTTGATCTTTCTATCCAACTAATTTTCAACTTCATTTTTATATTGCCTAAATGCATCTATTGTTTCATCTTTACCATTTAGCAAATAGACATAACAATATCTAGTGCAATCGTCAATAAAAGTTATGAAATACTTTTTCCCACCACGTGTTGGTGTTGACTTCATGTCACAAATGTTAGTGTAAATCAGTTCTAAGGGATATGAATTCCTTTCAACAGATTTATAAGGATGCTTATCATACTTAGATTCAACGCAAACTTGACATTTTGATTTATTGCACTCAAATTTAGGCAAAACATTTAAGTTAATTAGTTTTCGCAAAGTTTTATTATTAACGTGTCCCAAATGTTCATGCCAAAAAAATTTAGACTCAAACAAGTAAGAAGAAGCAGAATCTTTATTCATATCAACTGCAATTACATTAAGTTTAAAGAGGCCCTCATCGAGGTAACTTTTTCCTACATACATTTCATTCTTACTCACTACAACTTTATCAGAAACAAATACACATTTGAATCCGTTCTTAGTCAGAACTGGTATAGAAACTAAGTTCTTGCGTAATTCCGGAACATACGAGACCATGTTCAAAGTTACCACCTTGCCCGATGTCATCTTTAAGAGGACCTTGCCTGTTCATTCCACTTTTGCAATAACAGAGTTTGCCATAAACAATTTCTCGTCTGCTGGTGCTGGAGTATATGATGCAAATAATTTTTTGTTGGCACAAACATGGCATGAGGCGCCAGAATCTATCCACCATTCTCTTGGATTTCCAACCAAGTTGCATTCTGAAAACATTGCACAGAGATTGTCCCCCTCTCCTTTGGATTCAGCCAAATTTTCTTGATCCTTCTTCTTGTCCTTCTTAGGACGCCGACATTCAGTAGCCTTATGACCACGTTTGCCACAATTGAAGCAGCTTCCATTGAATTTCTTCTTAGGAGGATTGCTCTTTGGACCAGATGATTTCTTTCTTTTCTTTGATTTTGTGGGATCTTCTTCAACAATGTTTACTCCAAATATTGCTGAATTACCACGCGACCTCTTTTCTGCGGCCTTGTTATCCTCTTCGATTCTCAGCCTTACCATTAGATCTTCAACAGTCATCTCCTTGCGTTTATGTTTCAAGTAGTTTTTGAAGTCCTTCCACAATGGAGGTAACTTCTCAATAATGGCAGCCACTTGGAAAACATCATTCACAACCAATCCTACATTAAAGATTATGTTAGTATTAATAATAAACTTAATATTTCCAACATAGGTATTAAATAAATTTATACCTTCAGCAAGGAGATCATGGACCTGCAATTCTTGAACTTGGGTGATGACGGTCTTACTGTCTATCATCTTATAGTCCAGAAACTTTGCCACAATAAACTTTTTCATTCCGGCATCTTCTGTTTTGTACTTCTTTTTTAAAGCATCCCAGAGTTCTTTTGAGGTTTTGACATTACTGTACACATTGTACAGATCATCCTGCAGGCTACTTAGAATATAATTTTTACACAAAAAATCAGAATGTGTCCATACTTCTGTTACCAATAATCATTCTTCAGGCGGAGTTTCATCCGACATAACATGACTGTTCTCATTAATGAACCTCTGCAGACTCAACGTAGTCAGATAGACGAACATCCTTTGCTGCCATCTCTTGAAGTCAACTCCAGAAAACTTTGCAGGTTTCTCAGCCGGTGCTAGCACAGCAGTTGAACGATTGTGTGCAACCGATGTTGTTGCAACACTTACTGTTCCAACATTTACTTAACTTGAATTAATCATTTTTCTGTCACAAATGGCAGACAATTTTAGTATGTGAAATACTAACAGTAAAGAATAAATCCTTACACAGACTGTTTCTGACTTAACGATAAAGTTTTTATGTTCTTTTAATCGTTAATCGAATGAATTTTAAAAATTCAAACAGAGTAGAAAACCATAAAGGTTTTAATCTCCAGAAACCTCAAATACAGAAACTAATAAATTTCTTAAGATTGTTATCTTATGTATTCAGGTTAGTCAATTATACAGAAACAGAAAATAGATGAAATAGACAGAAAGTTTTTAATCTGAGTTCATAGAAATCACTGTGTTTCCTTAAGAAATTTAATCCCCTCACTGCACCCGAGGTTGCAGATTAATTCCTCCCAAGATAAAATGGATTAACCTTTTAGAGAAGTAGCGGTACCTCAAACTTCAATAACTTCAGCGAACGCAAGAACAACAACAAGAGCACACATAGACTCAGTCGATCGATAATTTTGTTTATGTAAGAAAATATATGAAGAGAGAAAAAAATTCAGTGTTTGAAAAATGGAAAAAGACCTCTTAGTTATAGCCATTTACAGCAAGAAACGCGTCTGTTCATACAAATCTGTTCAGACCCATTTTTTTCAGAACGTTGTGTCTTTTGGGAAAAATAACAAATTTTCGGAAGGATTATCGTTACACGTGAATTTCAAATAAATTCCGTTGCGCCAAATTAATTCTGTTATTTAACTAACATTCTGAATTAGTTTATAAGAGAAAGGAAATGAATTATCAATCAATCACATCATTTTCCAAATCCAAATCCAAAGACAAAGCCGAGCGAGCGACGACGACGGCGTGAGGGGGCACCTTCTTCTTAGCCCTTTAAGAAATAAAGGAAGTGTTTCCTAATATAAGGACAACAATTTACTTTCTTCTACCAATATGGTAAAAATAACTTTTCATTTGCACTTTGCAATGACTTTTCATTTTCCCTCCAAAATTGGTTCCCCCACTTTCCATTTTCCTTTCCCATTCACACCTTGCTAAAACCCAACAAAGAAAACGACGTTAAAATAATATTCATAATTAGGCACCTCGTGATAAGAATATAAAGTCTAATAATATTTGTGCAATATACGTGTAATGTGTTTATGCCACGACTCAGACCATCGTGATTGGCACTCACATTAACCCTTCGGTGGGAGAACCATTTATACTAATTAGCTAACTAAAGAACCAAAGAACCAAACAACTAAGACATTTAAGTATACGAAACCAGGTTTAAATGCTAAGGAAAAGATTGGAGTTCCCATAAACTCCAAACAAAAGTCTAACAACTAAACAAATGCGGAAGAAATATGCCTAGAACCTGAAAGTCAATGTACCAAAACATCTAACAAGATCCACAAGTCTAACAAGAAGGGTTGCAACCCCAAACTAATGTACTAATAACTAACTAGAAAGTCTAAGTCCGAAATGTGGACATAGACAGAAAGAGAACTCATGACAGCCCGAAAGAACTGATTCACCCTTGAATTCGAACGAACACTGATCTTCTAAGCGGGGTCTGTCAATAGCCGCCTGAAGATGCCTTGTACTCAACAAAGAAAGAGCAAGTGCAGTATCAGTACACAATCACAGTGTACTGGTAGGATAACACGGCTATCCCACTAAGTGCAACATACATAAGTCAAGACAACAATACAATAACATGCATACACTGAACATATACAATATCATCATCTTTTTACGAACAACGAACAATTTCACAATTCGCAAATATCACAGTTACATCAAGTCATTGGTCCTCTTATAGAACCGAATCCCAAACTGTTAGCACACCGAAATGTGGTACCCGATCCAATGATTATGCCGGAATATGGCAACCGATCCCATAATTATGCCGGAATGTGGCAACCGATCCAAGTTAGTATGTCGGAACGCAACCCCCAATCTATTCAACCAGCCACAATCACAATCACAAAGTACATTCTCATAATCATACAATCAAGTCATGATTCATGGCATTCATCATTCATCTATCCTCATTTACAATTAATGTGATCACTAATGCAACATTCACATACATACATGTATCATAATGAAGCAAGAACAAACATACATTACACAATCATAGAATCACAACCATCACCTACCTCAAAACAATCTTGAAACCCTAAGAAACTTGGTTCTTCCCTTTTCCGGATTCGTTCCGCTTGTTCTTGGTCTACAAACAATCATAATAACACAGAAATCAATAAACAATCACTAATTACTCGAATTACTAACAATTCTATCAACCCTAGATCATACTCGTGATCATCATACCCAGATTAGGGCTTTTTCCACCATAATTCTCAGATCAAAACTCTTCTCTATCGATAATTACCCATTAGATCACGTTCTACGGATCAAAAAATGGATTCGGAGAGTTAAAATCTTACCTTTAGCCTCAAGAATGGTGGAAAACTGTTAAGAAAAGTCATGGGTTCGTTCCTTAGCTCTCAAGTTCAAAAATTACAGAATAAAACGATTTTGGATTTTATTCGCGTCTGCCCCGCCACAGCGGGACTCACCCCGCTACAGCGGCCCCGCCCTGGCGGCAGAAATTCGGCCTCAGCGGCTTGCACGGAACCAGTGAGCAAAATTAATAATTCCAAGTCCCCATTTCACAACACACATACAACCAACGACACTCAGAAACTACCCGTTCACGCCAAGATCAATTCCGGGAGTTCTACTCGCCCTAATTCAATTCCGTAAAGTCGTACGAGTTCCTTAACGACTTATCTATCTACTCATATGATCAAATTCATAATTAGATCACCCAATTGCTACCAGATTTCCCTATACTTTAATCACTCTGATTTCGTCCAAATCTGGACTAGGTTGGGAAATCTCAAGATACTACGAAAAAGTTTTCAGGCCCAAAATATTTCTCCGTTGACTTTTCTATAACGACGGAAACAAGTCGTTACAGTTTATTATAATGAAAAACCATGCATATGTTTAATTAACCATTTTTAAATTTTTTATTTTTATTTTTATAGATATTTGATAAAGTTTAATTACTCCCAGTTGAATTATATTCTCTTGTAGCATAACGGCTCTTAAATGATTTATAAAGGTTTTTGGTTAATTGCTCAGAATCATATACATGATGGGACATTGAGTTATAGTATTAACTGATGGAGTCAATTGGTTTTGTAGAATCTTTTATAATATATTTATTTTGAGTTTAAATATTTTTTATAAGAGACTTTTATATTTATAAAAAAGATGCGGAAATAATTTTTAAAAAGATGGGCTAGACGAAGGGGAAATGAGAGAGGAGATTACGAGATGGAAAATTGAATTCTCACAAATAAGATAAAAGTTTGGGTAGCTAACCTATTGAGCTACTAAAATTCATCTAATATATAGTATGAAATAAAATATATTACTATTATTACGGAAAAAGTCAAAAATACCTTTAAACTTCATGAAATAAATAAAAATGTCATTTATTTATAGTTCGATTAAAAAATATCCTTATTGTTACTTAATGGATCAAGAATGCATTTTTTCAAATAAATATATTATTTTATTTTCTTTGAACACATTCTTTTCCTAATAATATTTATTTTAGCAAATGTTTAATCTACTTTAATTTGGAAAAAAATAAAAAACTTTTTATTTTATTATAATTATTTTTTATCACTATCTAAATAAAAATTAATGATGAGTTTACTATGATCTTATATATATATATATATATATGATTTATATTATCCGTTAAAGGGGTAAATTAAGTTATTCTATTTTAATTGATAAAACGATATCAAGAAGAAAAATATGATTTCCTACATTTATTTTAGTAAAGTGATTTTAAAAGAAAGAAAATAAGAATCAGGTTCATTAAAATTAATATTCTCGTTGGGAACAAAATGTGTTTAAAAGGAAAAAAACATGTATTCGAAAAAAATAATATTTTTTATCCATTTAATAATCATACATTTTTAGATCAAACAATTATCAATAATGATATTTTTGAACTAAAGTATTGAAGCTTAGGATATTTTTAGACAAAATAATTTTAGTAGCATTTTAACCATATATAACTACTTTTAATTTTAATTTTTTAGATTCTTTTTGCAATTTAACATGCATGTAGAGTCTATATATACATGTCTCATTGGACCTTCTCCTTAAAACTCAAAGTCTCTCAACAAAAATCACCAGACCTCAAAATTACTCCTCTCTCTCTCTTTATATTTATTTTGTTGATATTTGTAATGGAGAGAGTAAGCAAAATGGTAACTGAAAAGCCAGTTGTGATATTCAGCAAAACTGGTTGCTGCATGAGCTACTCCATTAAGTCTTTCTTCTCCGATCTCGGCGTTAACACCGCCGTTTACGAGCTCGATGAGATGCAAAGAGCTGGCCGTGAGATCGAGGCCGTGCTTTCGAATCTCGGCTGCAATCCCACGGTGCCGGCGGTGTTCATCGGCGGCCAAATGGTCGGTGGAGAAAGTGAAGTCATGAGTCTTCATTTACAAGGGGCCTTGAAGCCTAAACTCAAAACAGCTGGTGCTTTATGGGTTTAATTATAAATTACCTAAAATAAAAATAATCAAAATGATCGTGGTCATTTTTATTTTTTTAGAATAATATTTCTAGCTATCGTTTCGAGATCAATAAAGATTGTGATGGAATAGTGATATTCCTTCATAATCGTCTTTATTAATCACTTTATCTTTAATGTGAGATTTTTCAGTAGGAAACAAAAATATATATATACCAGAGTGCGTTACTACTTTTTATAGCAAGAAAAAGGAAAAAAGAAGTAAAAATGTGTAAGAATTTTACTCACATGCACTGCTGACAAAGTGCATAACTACTTACAATATGGATCGTAATATAGAAGTGAGACTGATTTACCTTTAATCAAAGGTTTTGGATTCAAACCTTGAGTATGAAGAAAATCTTTGTGGTAGCGCTACCCCAAATAGGCCTGATGTGAGCTCTGGACAGGAAAAAAAGAAGAAGCAAAGTGCATAACAATGTAAAAAGTTGCTGTACCCATTTGTGTATTATTTGTAATTTTCGTTAAGAATTTACTTGCTGTAATATATTGAGCACCCCTCCCTCTTTGCTGTCAAAAATATTTGACAAAAGTATACTACTTATTATTTAATCTTGACAATTAAATCGATTTTCTTGTCATATATAGTTAATAAATCAGTGTACAACAAAAATTGAAATTTTGTAGTTAAATTTCGAGGACTTTAGCTATATCCATATTCCATACTACTTACATAGGTATTTTACCACACTATCCCTATTAAATTATGTTTAATATTAGATTTTAGAAAAAGATTTGGAGAATAGTATTTAATGTTAAGGGTAAAACATGAAAAAAATTATCGTCTTTTCTTGATATGTCAATAAAAATTTGTTTTAAAAATAAGTGACCAATAAACTAAAGATTGTACTAAATAGCTTTTGGTTGATATGAGGGAAACTTGCGTAAATATCTTATATTAAGAAAATATTTACCATTTGTAGCAATATTATTTCTTTTGACTTTGACACTTATAATACATTTATAATACAATTTTAATACATATTACAGATAACAATTTATAAAACACATACTCTAATACAAGTTTTATTGATGGATAATTTATTAATCACATATTTTGATACACTTATAATACATTGTGTCAATTCACTTACCAAATAAGCATGATATGTTTTAAAACATTATAATACATCTATATTGCATACGTAATTTACTTTTAATGCATAATGCAGATTTTTTATAGTATTACTATGTATTGCTATAAATGGTAGTAATAAATAGAAAAATATCGCTGAAATCAGTAATTATTTATTAAAAAATATTTGACCAAACAATTTCCTTTGCGATGGGGAGCACTTCTCTCGAATAAGCCTTACAGAATACAAATTCAAATTAATCGAGTTTTAATATGAATAATGAACATAAGATCAGAACTATATATATATATATATAAAAGATTTATTCACCTCGTCTATCCAAAAGGAAGAAGAAAAGCTTAAACTTTTCGATTCATGTGATACTTTTTTATTATTTTAATAAACTGGAAAATAATGTATTTTAATTTTAGTAGTAATTTAATTTATAATTTTGCTCTTAATAAATAATTTATAACATACATATATTTTATGATTTATTTAAATATAAATTTTAATATTTTTGGTTTTTACCCAATCAAATAACATTATATAATGGAAAAGGAGCTTGATGATGAGGGGTTGACGCCGTTAGAGAAAAGAAGGAAACATGACGCAGCCGGCAAATAAATTCCTTTTGATGGGTCAAAAAACTTGTTCATGGCGGGTTCTGGTCTCTAGGCCCGCCTAACCCAATGGACTCCTTAATCTGGAATTGTCGTGGGCTTGGGAACCCATGTACAGTTTCCGAACTAAAGGACTTGGTCCAACAAAAGAAGCAAAATTTAATTTTCTTACAGGAGACTAAAGTTAACAAGACTAAATTACAACAACTGATAATTTAAGCTTTGAAGGCTTGAGTGTTGTTGATCCAGAAGGACAGAGTGATGGCTTAGCCCTTTTATGGAGAGAGAAAGGCACATGCTCAGTAATCAATTCTCAAAAATATTTTATTGATGTGGAGGTGCATATCACAGGGATTCCTGACTTTCGATATATTGGATTCTATGGTTGCCCCGAGACAAATCGTAGGAGGCATTCTTGGGAGATTTTAAAGTCTTTGAAGAATAAATCTCCACTACCGTGGTGTATCGTAGGGGATTTCAATAATATTCTGAGCTATGGAGATAAGATGGGGAGAATTCAACAACCGGCGTGGAGACTTGATGGTTTTCGACGAGCGGTTAATTTCTGCGAATTACATGACTTGGGATACGTTGGAAATAAATTTACTTGGGAAAGGGGAAGATGTACGGATGGATAGGTTTCAGAGAGGTTGGGTAGAGCCCTTACAACGACTGGTTGACGTGTATTATTCAACAGAGCTACGGTGTATCATATGGAAACTGCTTGTAGTGATCATATGGCTTCGAGAAGCTGATGTTAAGGAGGCAGTAGAAGAAGGTTGGAATCGGGGAAAGGGACAACATATTGCATCTCAAATTGAACATTGTGGGAGCTTTTTACAGACCTGGGGTTGCAACATAAAGTAACAATTTTAACTTAAGATGAGGCATTGCAAAACACAGATGAAGAGACTTAGAGGTAGTAGAGACCCGATTGATGTTGCTCTTTATAATAGTGCCAAAGATTCTTATGAAATCTTATTGAAGCAACAAGAAAATTATTGGAAACAGAGAGCAAAACAATTTTGGCTGCAAAGAGGTGATCGAAATACTCGTTATTTTTCATCTTATGGCCACCTCACGACAGAAAAAGAATACAATATCACAATTGAAAGATGAGTCTGGAAGTTGGTTTGACTGGGAGAATGGATTGAGTGATCTTATTGTAAATTATTACAATAATCTGTTCAAGACACAACAGGGTCCATTTAGTGTAATTACTGACATTGTTGATAGGAAAGTTTCTGATGAAATTAATGAGGATTTGAAGCGCCCTTTTACAGTTGAAGAGATCAAACATGTTGTTTTTAGCATGCATCCAGATAAAGCTCTCAGGCCGGATGGATTGAATCCAGGCTTCTTTCAACATTTTTGGAGTTCTGTAGGAGATGATGTTTCTAAGGCCATTATGGAATGTTTGAATAATAATTCACCTGCGCTAGGAAGTAACAATACTAATATTGTGTTAATCCCAAAAAAGAAGCAACCTGAATTTGTTTCAGATTTACGATATATCTCCCTTTGCAATGTTGTTGATAGAATCACTTGTAAAGTCCTTGCGAACAGAATGAAACGATGTATGAATCTAATCATATATGAGGCACAAAGTACATTCATTCCAGAAAGATACATTATAGATAATGCAATGATTTTCTTTGAAGCTATACATTATCTAAAGAGGAAAACACAAGGTAAAGTGGATTATGCAGCACTTAAAACGGACATGAGTAAAGCTTATGATCGCGTTGAATGGGGTTTTCTGCGAGCAATGATGATAAAGATGGGATTTTGTTTGGAGTGGGTGAATAAAGTTATGCAGATAGTAACGACAGTTACTTATAAATTTAGTCATGGTGGCAAGCAGTTTGGAAATATTTCTCCAAGAAGAGGCTTGAGGCAAGATGATCCCATATCACCTTATCTATTTTTGATAGTTGCGGAGGGTTTATCAGTGTTGTTGAAGCGAATGTCTATTCAGGGTCGAATTCATGGTGTCAAAATTTGCACTAAAGCACCATCTATTTCGCACCTATTTTTCATGGATGATGCTTTATATTTTTTTAAAAGCAGCAAAGGAGGAGGCATAAACTATTAGACTATGTTTGGAGATTTATCAGGCAACCTCTGGTCAACATGTAAATTTTCAAAAAGCTGATAGTTTTTTCAGTCGTAATACAAATGAAATGGTGAAAAAAACGATTGTGGATATCCTTCATGTCAAGGAGGTGAATGCTCTTGGAAATTATCTTGGCTTGCCAGCAGTAGTAAGAAGAAGCAAAAAATCAGTCTTTGCTTATATTCATGATAGAGTAATTGCAAAGATAAACAGTTGGAAGTGTACTAGTCTCTTGCGAGCAGGGCGAGAAGTATTGCTCAAAACAGTGGTTCAATCAATTCCAACTTATGTGATGAATATGTTCTTACTTCCCAGTAATATATGTGAACCTGTTGAGCGAGACATGAATGGAATTTTGTGGAAATCGGGAATGAGGAAAAATTGAGGAATAGGGTGGATGTCTTGGCAGAAAGTTTGTGTGTGCAAGGAGGATGAGGGTTTGGGCTTTCGAGAGCTCCATCATTTTAATATTGCCATGCTCGCAAAAACAGGGTGGAATATGTTAACTAGGCCTGATGCTCTTGTGAGTAGGCTCTTTCAAGCTCGATACTATCATAAATCTGATTTTTTCCATGCGGAACTAGGCCTAAATCCTAGCTTTGTATGGCGAGGTTTATGTACAGGGAAGAGTATTCTGAAATAAGGATATCTCCGACGTATTGGGGATGGAAAAACAACAAGAGTTTATGCTGATCCATGGCTCCTTAAGGAGAATTCAAGTTATGTTGAAAGCTCAAGTTTTCTTGGAAGTGAGAGTTTGTTTGTGGCAGATCTTATGAAACAAGGTGCGAAAGAATGGGACATGAATTGGTTACGTGCTCTCTTTAATGAAGTTGATATGAAGGCTGCTAGACAAATTTCGTTGAATATTAGGCCTCGAAGAGATACTTGAATGTGGAAATTGGACAACAAAGAATTATACTCCGTGAAAAGTGGGTATCAGCTCCTTTATAATCAAAACATAACACCCAACTCGCAGGACCAACAACTTTGGAAATTCATCTGGAGCATATCATTGACCCCTAAGGTGCTTAACTTTATCTGGAGAGCTTTGAGAAATATTTTACCTACATGTGAGAGCCTTTCCAAGAAAAAATGTGTAGCTAGTTCAATTTGCCCTCAATGTTTGCAAGCGTCGGAAACTGTGAAACATTGCTTGGTAGATTGTCAATTTGCAAAATAATGTTGGATTCAATCAATGTTTGGTTGGCAGGATGTACTAGGAGATTTTGTGGTGTGGTTTGAAGAGCAAAGAAAGAGCAATGCAAAAATAAAAATGGAGGAAGCAGTCATGATTTTATGGAGTGGAGCTTATGGGAAGCCAGAAATAATTTATGTTGGACTAATAAACAAAGTGTGCCCGCTGCCACTTTGTATCGTGCGAAGAAGGAGCTGGAGGAATGGAGGAGCGCCAATTCGGGAGCCGAGATGACTGCTGCTACAAAAATGATTGCTAAATGGGAGCGACCTCTGTTTGACACAATTAAATGTAACACCGATGCCTCTTACGGTATCAATACCGGTTTGACGGGAATAGGCATGGTGCTACGTGATCACTTGAATCAATTTATTGTGGGCAAAACTTTATTTCTTGGCTGTGTGGCTAGCCCGTTGTTGGCCAAGATCATAGGGGTGTGTGAGGCTCTTAGTTGGCTAAAGGAACGGTTCAGTAGAACGAGGTTGGTTGTGGAAAATGATAATCTACTTGTGAAGCAAGCTCTGGAAGAAAACTTAGTGAATTACTCTTACTTTGATTCTTTAGTGTTTTATTGTAAAACTCTTATCAAAGAGTTACCTTTTATCTCTTTGTCGGCTGCTAAGAAATCAACGAATCAGGTTGCTCATTGTCTTGCTAGAGCATCTGTTTCTATGTCTGGTTCGATGGAGTGGGATACAAACCCTCCATCTCTCATTACCGATGTACTCATTTTCAATATGAATAATACATGATGAAAGAACCATTTCAAAAAATAAATAAATAACATTATATAGGAAAATAAAAAAGTTGGGGCCGGTGCAAATAAAAGCTGGATTAAACAGATGACCCGACTTGAAATTGCGTCTCCGAGACTCTCCCCTATGGACTCTAGATTTAAGGTAATTGCCACTGCCGTTGCCCGGAAATCATGTCCGATATGCCTCTGCCGGCTGCACCATCGGAGCGCGGCGGTTGTTATCCCATGTATGCACGCCTATTGCATCGTTTGCATCCACAGATGGAGCGATGTGAAGAGAAAATGCCCTCTCTGCAACGCCGACTTTGACTCATGGTTCTCCAGAATCAGCTTCTCGTCCCGGACCTTCCATAAAGAGAAATTATCAGCTCGTAACGAGACTAAGAAGTTACACTCAGGTTTTGTCCCCTCTAGGCTGAGAGACCGATTGGCGAACCGAAGGTTAGTTTTTTTTTGTACTTCAATTATCTATCGGTTTTAGCTCATAAACAAAATCATACTACTAACTTTTAGTGTTGAAGTACAATTGATTTGAAAGTTCCCTAAGTTGCTCCGAATTATCCCCAGTGAGTTTGTGATTTTTATGTTGGACAGAGCGATTAGGAGAAGGAGAGAAGAGTTGAGTACTTTTGGCTCCAGAACGAGGCCGTTCCCAAAGCGGCGATCCTTTGATCGCAATGGAGCTTTAAATCCAGATGATATTACTAGGAGAATCATTCTCTGGCGTTCCAGGTACAAATGCCTACTAATTATTTGTAATTTCTCCTTAATCGCCGCGGTTTTATGCTATTCCATTTATATATCTTTATGTGTCTGAATTTGGTATCGAAAATCCTAATAGATGATATTTGTTTGACCTGGAAATGTATACTTTGTTGCAGCATTTATGAAGAGAGATTGCAGGCTGTTCCTTTTTCATCTAAAAATTGCCTTATACAGGTAATGCTTAGTCCAATGTATTTATCCAATTCTCTAAATAAGGCTATTGTTATGTCTACTATCTTGATAATTAGAACCAGAGGGCTAGAACTTGTCCGTCTTAAATAATTCTGTTTGAGATGACTAAATTTGGTTCTAATCCTTACTGTGTTTTAATTTATAGCACATGGATAATAGGAGTACCAAAGAGAAGATGTTACAGAAAATAGAACCTTGGATAAGAAGGGAGCTGCAGGCTATACTGGGGGATCCAGATCCATCCATTATTGTCCATGTTGCTACCTCTCTTTTTATCACTGAAAATACACATTCAATACAGTGGTGCGCCAGAAATGATTTTCTTGCTCCATTGCGGCCCTTCTTGCATGAACATGCAGAAGTTTTTTGGCATGAACTAAGGTATCTCTCATTCTATTTCATCGAGTTTTTACTTTCACACACGCAAGTATACTTTACTTATAACTTTATTACATCAAGCAGAGGCGGATTAATTTCAAATTTTTTTTATAATGGTGATTTGGGACCTAGCTTGAGCACAATCCGACTATTACACTGGATACTGGCTACCCACAACTCGCACATGTACATACTCATCAATGTTTAGGCACATGCGAAGTGATCAGCGTTTTCTGTATTTGCTGAGATTTGAATCCTGGTCTCCAGGATTTGCATCCACCTCATTAATCACTGCCATACCCTTTTCGGGGTAAACCCACATTAGACTTTGAATTGTTGTTTTTCTTTGTGCGCTAGATTTATAGCTGTGAGAACCAATTCTGTCAACTGTCTTAGCAAATGTTTATGAACATTGAAGACAGTGGATTATGTCTGTGAATTTCCACCTTTGAATAGTGAGATGGCATCCATGAACTAATTTGTATAGTTCACTATTGCCACCACAGGCAGGAGGCTTAGGATATAATATAATTGGCTAATAGAAAGTTTTGTCTGACCTGCTGGCATTAAGCTCGTCGCATTGAATTCATCTCCTAGACAGAAAGGGAGATAATTCATCAAGGTTTATCTGTCACTTTTTTTCACTAGAACTTTTATGGGCAAGTAAGCGCTCTAAATAAGTCAGTCCAGGTTAGATACCGGCAGTGCCATATTTACCAACAATCTATTTAGAATTAGAAACTGCTATCCTGGTTTGAACTGACTGCCGGAGCTGCAATTGTACAGTAGCAGAACAGGAAAGTGAAATAGATATTCTTTTGAAATGATGTCCGCTATTTTCTAAGTTGCTCTTTTTGTAGCTATTTTCAACTAATGTTCTTGTTCCTGTTGTTTTATTTTGCCTTTTGGTTTCATTCTTCTTTTTTAAGTAATATTTCGTTGTTTTATTTTGTTTTTCCACCTTTTGGTTTCATTCTTTTTTTTTTAAATAAATAAATTTGTATGTATAAAATTTTAGTCTCTTTCTGCCCCTCGTTCTCTCTCTCTTTAAAGCATTGCTGTTCATACCACATTCTTTTTTTTTTTGGTAAAGCATACCACATTCTTTGACCTAAAATAATGTTCATTGTAGGTGCTTTGCCGAGAGCCCTTTGTCTATGCAAACATATGATACTGTGGTGGAGTACTACTCCTTGGACTAATTCACTAGTACCAATCATCAATGCGTTGGCTACACTCCTGGGGTAACAATGGATTGAGAGGGGTAAGATAGGGTTGTGATCCAGTGTAGTCATCTGATCATGGCTATAAGGATGTTGGAATCTGAATTCTTGCAGCAAATGGAAGAGCAGGCCGCCAGTTTTTCTTCCTCAATAGCCAGTTAAGATTGGTTGAAGAGCCCACTATGCACTGCTCCTTATGGATGAAGTCTTGTTGCCTTGGCTTTGTCTAGGTAGGGATAAGCATATTTGTTGTGCAATATTCATTGACCTTTTTTCTGAAGTCCAAGACACAGGAGAAGATGATTTCTTGTGATTAGCAATCCATTTATAGGAGAGGCTGGAGAGATCTAGAATGCTTAAATTATATTTCTGCAGTGGTTAATCAAAGCGTGACAGGAGTTCCTGAGGAGTTAGCATTTGGTAGACGATGCGCTAGCGACCTGTTTGAGTTCATTAAGACACTGTTTGATTACCTGGGAAGAGGCTTTGGTGATATTTTGATCCTGGCCCCTATTGAGTGGACCTACCTTAGTGTCCTCTTCTTTGATAAACTGCCACAACGCTATTGCACATTCTGCATGTCTCTGGTCCACTCAGTTTGAAAAGTATGGTTCGACATTGGTGGACCTAGTTTTTCCAGTTATATCCTCCATCAAGTACGCATTTTGAAGAAGAAGAAGAACCTTGTGTTGATAGTTTGCGAAGTGGATAATAAAAGGTGGCCTTTCAAATAGAAGTTGTACAGGGCTGCGAATCTCTTGTGTGCAGATCGTTGGAAAGGTGTTAATTGCACAGTGGAAAGCCTCATGTATAAAAATTGGATACAAATGTTTCGATATTAAATCATGTCGTAAAGATATGCGTGACTCTGGAAAAACTTAAGATCCAACATAGGACCAAAAGATTATGCAATGCATAAAGAGAGAGATTAATCGCAATCCCAAATATAAACAAAAATTATGTATGCATGTCAATCACCAGACGTAACGTTTTCCATTGATGTAACTGTTTAAATATATATATATATAAATTTTTTAGCTTTTATAAGGCCTTTGTTTTTCTTATTCGCATGCAGTAACTTCAGAATTTCGTACTTGATGTGTAATCTTGTGTGTATATATGTTACTGCAAAAATTGATATGACTTTTTTTATATAAATAATTCATCAGTTTGGTTTCTCAATATTAAATTTCTCACAAGTTAAGTAGACCACAATATCGTAAATTAAAGCTGATATCATAAACGACTACACCCAAGGGTCTTCTATACTTTAAACCCACCTAAAGATTTTCTGTTCAAACCTCAAAAATGAAAGAGATTCTATTTTCTTTTATGCTAAGGATAGACCTTGTTGCATCGGATTTGCTTAGTACGGATTACCTCTCTTGTGCGATTTGCAAGGTATTGCATAGGAAGGATTTTATCCGTGCACACCAAAGGGTGTCGAATGGACTTATTTAAGTTCTTTTGAGTAAGATAAAAAAAATACTTTATTTTAAAACCAAAAAATATAAAAAAATAAGTAAAAAATTATAAGCTGGTTCAAACGCTCTTTTATTTTTTTAAAAGTTTGTTGGGAATAAAAGGATATGGGGTGGGGTTTTAATTGCAATCGTGACAGTTCCTATTGGAAACCCGGCATAAACCCTCTACGGCCGCTGGCGCTCCTGGATCTGCACCAAAACGGTATGGTCGTTTCTCATATTTTTGTCGATTTTTATTGCTCAGAACTACTAAATTATAAGCAGAGATTTATGGATTCCTTTCATATAGCTGCAATTACATAGTTTTGCTGATGCAGTTTCTATGGTGGAGTGAGTAGCCAGGCGAATAGTAGTATTTTAATTTGAGGGGGAGATAGTTTGATCGAGATTATTAAGCCTTAATTAGAGAATGATCCTTTATTGCACTTCTATTCAGATTGGATAATACTGCTAATTCTCTAGGGCGATTTAGTTATCAGATTTTCTACCATGTTATTATTATTATCTGCAAAAGTTGGAAATGGACTGTTTCCAAGTAGAATTTCCTTAGTAAATGTAATTTAGCTTGTTTATAACAACACACACATTCTGTCTCTTTTCTTTGCTCTTAAAATTTGTCTCGTCAGGTTAGGTTAATTTGGTTGGACTGATTTTTTTAGAAATAAGTTCTAAGAGGAAGACTACGGATTGAAGGGAGCCTTGGTGTAATTGGTAAAGTTAATTCCACGGTTTTGAGGTGTGGAAGCTGCCTCTTGCAGAAATGCAGGATAATAGACCCTTGTGGTCTAACTCTCTTTCCTGGACCAGTACATAACGGGAGCTTACTGCTTAGTGCACCGGGCTGCCCTTTTATTTTTTGAGGAGGACTTTAGGATTGTGAGTTAGAAACTCTAATGCTTATAATTTTGTTGGACTTCCAAGGAAGCATATGGAGCAAGCTCTTGTAGTTAATTTGTTCCAAAGGATGATTGAACTCTTTCATTTAGTATATATTATATATATCTATGATAGTAACATTTTTATTTCAGGAATTAGTCTAGGATATATCTTTCAGATTGTTTTCATTTTATTTTCTCTGTTTTAAGTTTTGGCCACATCTGTTATCGTACAATATCCATGGATTTATGGATTTGAGCCCTCTACTCAGCTTTCGACACCACTTTTTGTAGAACAGATTAGTGTTTACTTGTAATGATGCAATTCTTTCACGGCTACCCCTTCCAGGAGAGGAAGATCTTAGATTTTTTAATTTGGTTTTGCTGTTTATTTTCCCCCTTCACCCAAATAATGTGAGGAAGAGAAGAAAAAGATTAACTTTGTCTTAACTGGTGAGGTCTTTTGATATTAATGAAGCATATGTTGAAACATCAAACATTGTTAAAATAGATTGCTCCTGCTGACCTGCTCTAGATAGTTGGTTATTTTATTTGCCTCTACATGTCATAGTATAAATCATGTTTGCTATGTTTCTTCTCCATGAAAAAAAACAATCATTAAATGTGTTTTAAGTTTTTTTCTTTGATGTGTTAGAGAGCACTATGTAGTATGTACCTCGTATATAGGGTGACATCCATGACACTAGATTTCCTTCAATGTTTGTTGTACTTGATAATCTTATTGCTCCGAGTAACTGAGGACTGTTTGTGTTTGCTGTAGCCAAGTAACACAAGTCGCAGGGGTTGGTTCTCCATCGAGATTATTTTTCAAGTTTTGAGTTACAGGACCAACAATGGCGACTCAGGAGAAGAGTGAAGTGATTCAACCACCAACTTCAGTAGACAAGCAATTAGAAAGTTACTCATACACTAATTGGGCAGGGAAGATACAAGAACAGTACCAGAAAGTCAAAGAGAATGCAGAAACCTACCCCTATGTTTGGGGT
Organism: Solanum chiquidenum; assembly: GCA_029582725.1. Taxonomy (NCBI): domain Eukaryota; kingdom Viridiplantae; phylum Streptophyta; class Magnoliopsida; order Solanales; family Solanaceae; genus Solanum; species Solanum chiquidenum. The sequence continues at coordinate 34,299 of JAJOOS010000652.1, read as the reverse complement.
TCCTATACTGTTGTATACGGGGGATTTGGGCTCTGGTTTGCCTATAGATGGCGAAGGCTCCGCAAAACAGAAGACCGAGTCAGAGTCCTTCAAGACAGACTTCGCAAACTTGTGCAAGCTGAAGAGTCGACAAGTTCATCTTTAACCAAAGCACCCTCAACTTGTGATAAATCAACTAGATAGTTTGTGTTTCTCTTTTCATTGAAGTTGTGTTTTTATACATTTTGCTGAAAAAATGAGTTACCAATGACTGCACTTGGTCACAAAAATTATCCGGCTTAATGGAGAAAAATCCCCTTGGTTAACAACATAATATACTGCAGTTTGCATTTGTTGAATACATTCTTTGTGAAAATCCCCTTGTGTACAACATAATAGAGTATGCTGTTTTTGGTAAAACTAAACTGTCTTTTGCACCAAATAATTTTTCTGTCGTATATTCTTTCAAGAATTTATCTGCACAGTCTGATGTGGATGTTATTAAAAGATAGTTTGGTATCTTTTACATATCTTTAGTTTCAACTACAAGATTCAAAAGTCGTTCATTTTCTTAAATTTCATTTAAGTTAAAATGAGTCAGACAAACTGAAACGGAAAAAAATACTATGATTTTGTTTGAAAGAACAACAAAATAATACTATTGTTTGATCTAATTCCTGTTTGAACTTGGCAATTTGATAGCTTACACCGATAGAGGTTGGCCGAGCTTAAAAGTTAAACCTGACATATTTTTCAACTGTTAATTGCCACATAATAATATGCAATAATTTTTTGTTCCAAATTGTGTATTTCATCTTACTTCTTCTCTTATCTTAATTAATATATTAAACATATTTTACCTCAATTTTTTTTAGCTGCAACGGTTATTTGTTTAAACTGTGTATTTATTCTTTTCCGGCCCAAAGTTATAAAACAAACTTTACTAAAATTTATTATTTTCAGCCACATAAATGTTAGCCAAGACTTGTCACAGAGAGCATTTTCGGTCCCGTCCAAAGTATCTTTTATTATTTCATTTTTAGATGCAATGATGATTTATTTCATCTGGTGCAATTATCAAACTAAAATCACAAAAAGGGAAATTTGGTGAAACTCCCTTGTGTGTATCCAAATAAAAAACATCAGCTTACTTTTTTTTTACAAATTTGTCCCAAAAAATAATTTTAAAATAATTCAACTATATGTTGGCCAAATGACTTTGTACTAACATGGGTTGGAAAGTAACATTCTCATGTACATGTGAGAAAGAGATACGCTCAAATATACACCATTGAATAATATTGGTCATGCTTCAATCTTTCATCAAGATTGATAAAACCAAACACTGAATCATACTAAAGCAACAATAACCAATAGTCTATGTATAATACTATGTGTCTAATTGAGCACTTTTTACTGTATTAACTACATATCATTGAATGTGCTAGTACATTTTCTATCTACTCTGACATAGACCAGTAGTAGTCAACACTATTCTCCAACCAAAATATTCAGCGCGGGCTCATGTCGCAACCTCAATGACCTGCAGGTTATATCTTGGTGTTCTGCTCACGGAGTCAAGCCCTATAAGATCAACAAATTCTCTGCATAAATAATCAGTATTTGTAAATTAGAAAGAACAAAGATCTTTTGCCTAGCAAGAGAATAACATGCAAGTATCAGGTTATTTAACTTTAAGACGTGCAAATATTGTTGAGAAATTAAATCTTACAACACCTTTTATTACCAGTATTTCAGACCATTTTGAAGATAGAAGGGAAGTTATTTTTATAGAAATACACTTTATATATGCAGCAAAAACATACAAGTCATGGTCCCAAAAAAAAATAAAAAAATCTATGAAGGATGACATTCAGATTTAGTACATGAGTATGAGCCAACACACAAATGACACAAGCATAAAAACGCACTCTGGTTATCTCTTTTACCTTTATCAGTCTCATATTTCTTGGAGTATTTCATAAATGCCACCTTCTTGGACTTGCTCCAGTTCTTGTAGCACCTCTTCACTGAGATGATGAGCCCAAAGTATTTGAATGAAGGCAGGTTTCATCCTGACTTTCATCAGGATCAGGTACGGGGTCTGGATCGGTCCATACGATGAACGGGAAAGTCCCTTCGTTCTACAGATGTCTTCAACAGTTTTCTTTTCCCTCTATTTAGTGTGGGCCAGGGATAAAAATGAGAAAGAAGCACATTAATTTATCGATTTTCACATGTTCTTCATTATATTTGTTTTTTATTTCTCACATGTAAGGTGTGTATAATCCTTTAAGTTGTACCTTGTTCCTCAATGAAAGAAATGATAAATCTTAAAATTCTTGCTCATACCAGAATGTGAATTGATGACCAAGAAGAGAAAAAGGAACAGCAAAAACTTTACAAGTACCTTATATCTCTAAAGAATAGGGATAGTGGGTTTTTGACATTCTCTGTACATGGGAATGTCATTCTTTGCCATACTTGTACACTGTAATAACTCTCCAATATGAAAATATAATAGATCTCCAGAAATCAGTGCAAAAAGAAGGAAAAAAGGGAGAAAAACTTACCAAACTTGACGAACCATGTTGTGCAGACTCTCCAAAATAGTTGTTGCACGCGGATCTTCTTAAAATGCAATACTTGATACAGTGACTTAAAAATACCTGTTCGCCCTCCTCTCCCAGAAATAATAAAAATTGTAAAGTAATAGTACAAGTATTTAAGCAATGTCACTAAATAACAAAGTCGGATCAAAAAATTAAATGGCGACGATAAAACGATACCTTCAAGGATGTCCAATTAAAATCATACAAGGACTCCGTCTGCTGAAATAAATAGATTTACTTCATTAGTTCTGCAAATATTCTTGGTCTCACTGAGCAGAAAGATGATACAAATACCTCAAATTGAAATACATGCCTGAAAGTAAGCTAGCTCAAATCTCAGGCATATTTTATTTTTTATTCTTTCGCTCCTGTTGATTTATTAATAATATCCATTAGGCTGGTCCTAATGCATTCATTATTATAAAATAAAATGTCTGAAAGTAAATGTAAATCAAAGGTACCAAAAAAATCTCACATCAATTAATTCATGAAAAAGAGGAATTAATAGCATAATACTGTCTGTTACAGAATTTGACACCAAAAATCTCAAAAGTTAAATGCATCTTGCCAAAAGATCCAAATTAGCACACTCCATTTTGTGAGTAGTGGAAGCAAATTGGTGCACGGTGCACCCTAACCACAATTGAGAGAACCCGAAAAAATGATCTTTCAGTCTGAGCACAGATATTATTAAAGCACAAAATTCACTCTGTTCAAATATTAATATGCTGATGATTGAATACAAGATGCATCTTGCCAAAAGATCAATGGACAACTAGGAATCTCTTCGCACAATTAGAACAAGAACACAACATCAACTTGGCAAAGCAAATATCAATGAATGCATAAATAACGTAATAAGGATGACGGTATGGCATCATTAAGTTAGGAAATATGTTATTTAATCATTGAAGGGTCCAAATATAGTCCATAATCCAAGTTGACATATGCACCAGGTTCAAAACTCATCGGAGACAAAAAAATTACTAGGTGATTCTTCCCATCTATCCTAGCCTTGGTGGACTGAGTTACCTAGTACCCAGTTGCGGTGGGTGGTGGCAGATATCCCGTGGAATAACACTAGGTGATTATTCCCATCTGTCCTAGCCTTGGTGGATAGAGTTACCTGGTACAGGTTGCTGGTGAGAGGTGGCGGATATCCGTGAAATTAGTTGAGGTGCACGAAAGTTGGCCGGGACACCATGGTCATAAAGAATAAAAATAAAATCCAAGTTAACATATTGAACAAACTAGACAAATTTTGACTCTCTTAACACAATAAACAAAAAAGAAGCAACTAATTAGAAACTGGAACTTCAGATAACATCACATGTTTGCATGACCCCAGTTGAAGTGAAAAAGTGTCACAAATCAGAACAATGCCTGGGAGTAGGGACCAAATCCAGCAGATCATCTTGCATTTTATTCTAGCTTTATGAGAAATGGCGAAGTTTCAACAATTTTTTCTGCACTTGAATCAGTAATTAGAAACAAGAATCCTGAGACAACCACAATGCAGAGGCAATTTAAAGCACTTCCCAGGTTTTCTGGTATTTTTAGGCATTAAAGAGATGCACAAATTCTCACTGGAAAATTATTGCTCCCTCTGTCCCATTTATGTGAATGTCTTTGGTTGAACATGGAGTTTAAGAAAGAAAACAGACTTTAAAACTTGTGCTCTAAAACATGTCAGAGACATTTTTTGTGGCTATTAAATCATGTCATTAAAGGGTAAAATGTAAGGCTTAAAGTTAAATAGTTAATAACTTTAGAAAGATATCATTATATTAAGGATAAACTGAAAAGGGAAGTGTTTCTCCCAAGTACAAGAATCAGCCAAGAAACGTAATATCCAAACTATATCATCAGTTTGGCAAGAATGGGAACATTTTATTACATTCATTGACAAGGTAGCCACTCAAGTATGAAGAATAAGATGAACAAGTATTTATTACTTGCAAAAAAGAAAACTCTGTAAGGCATTGTTATGGGAACAAAAATGTTAAAATAAGAATGTTGAGATGGATGTACACAAATACAAGATTAGACAATATCGTAATGATCACCTCCTATAAAAGGTGATAACAATACACATAGAGAATAAGACAAGAGGTCACTTGAGATAATTTGGTTAGATCATATGCAGACCTACAAATGGATGTACGGATCAGAATGATCACCTCCGACGGAAGCTGCAAGCAACACACGTAGAGGATAAATTGAAATGTTGCTCAATATGATTTGATTAGATCCTATGTATACCTACAAATGCATCCGTCTATAGTGTGAAATCATGATGATTGAAGTGTTACAACTGTATGAGTCGTTAGACCTTTTTTTACAAGGTAATATATATATATATAAAAAGGGGGGGCAATCTAGACCTAGAATCTCGAGGAAGGAAGTACCTACAATCTTTCGAATCTATACATTTCGCAAAAACGTAGAACACAAAGATTGACGCACATTATTAAAGGTGTGTATTAATGGAATATGTAGAGAACCACTAGTTATTAAAGAACTTAAAAGATTGAATATTGGAATGAAATAGGCCCAAGTAAAGTGAAATGGCCAGTGAGGATTCACATTAGCTGAATTTAACTAGTTTGTGATCGACACATGGTCTTTTATTGTCGTTTTAAAGCTACAACTCCTCATAAGTAAAGTCATGATAGATTTAAGCTTTCACTAAATTTAGAATTGCCCTTAGTTTGGATGGGAGAACACAACATTATTTTAAAAATTACAATGAAACAAATTAACATTACTTTGGAAACATGAACCAAGAAAGGTGTTATATAACTTATATTACTTCTTTATAAGAGAGAAGATCCAACTTTTGTAGTATTCACAGGAAATTTTCTTGTCTATTTTACCCCTAATTGAAGCTCTAGTAACCTTGCAAGTTCTCACCCATTTTGGTAAATTTGAATAACTATATGGGTTTCTTAAATGCTACAAGGAGCTAAGTTGATTGGACTCGAGTGAGGGTGTCCGATATGGGTGCATATCTAGAGGTCGAATTTTTCCTGATAACTTTAAAATTCGGAAATACAAATCTAGGTACGGATACAAGTGCAGAGATTCAGCTAAATCAAATATCTAAAAGTAGAGTTATAAAACCTAAATTTGAGATATTATGTGGAAAACTTGAGGAGGAAATGTTGATCAAGAGGAGAACTCTAAAAAGAGATAAAAAGGAAAAAGAGTGACATAGAAATTTTTATATACAAGGTATTTCATTTTCTTCAATTTTACTTTAGCTTTTGTTTTGGTTACAAAATTAATTGAATGTAACTTAAATTTCTCCGTTGATTTTGGTCAAAGGACCCAAAATCAGTTGACCAGATCAAGTACGGATCCCACACCCACACCCATGTCGCGTCGACACAGGTACGATACCAAAAGTGAAGAGTTCGAGCAACTTAGACAAGGAGTGATGATGTCATGGAAAGGATGATAGTGACATCATAAAAGATCTATTTATTCAACCAAATTTAAAATTGATCCAAAAGTTTGTTGTCCTTCTTTTATATGGAAATGGTTATTAAACTAAAATTCAAATCATCTTTTTTTTCCTAAGAATTTACTATAGACAAGTAAAAAAGTTATGGTGACATTCCGTTTCTACCTTAGTACATGTTTAATCATTAATTATTATTTTTAATATATAGCTAAAAATATTTTAAAAAAATAAACATAAATTATAATTTAACTCTCCAAATAGTATACGTTAGAATAGGAATAGGTATATATAATCCTACTTAGAATAGAAATAAGAATAGGAATAGTATTTACTTTCCTACTTGGTAAGGATTGTATTGTAGACTAGTGTCTATAAATAGGGTCTCTATGTAATAATGTAGGTACACAATTCAATAATATTCTTTTCCTATATTTCTTACATGGTATCAAGAGTCTTTACGATCTTGGTAGAGAATCAAAGAGCTTCCGCAGCCGGCGGGCGGTTATTACCCATATGTGTCGCCCGTCTGGCCAATGATTATGTTAGCAAAAGTTGGGTAAGTGACTATTTTTTCATATCTAATTTGTGTAGCGTCGTGCCATCATTCCAGTGACTACTTGCTTATATTTAATTTGTGTAGCACCATGCTATCTTTTCAATGACTACTTTTTCATATTTAATTTGTGTAGCATCGTGCCATCATTCTGGTGACTAGTTTCTCATATCTAATTTTTGAAGCACCGTGCCATCTTTCAGGTGATTACTTTTTCATATCTAATTTGCATAGCACCGTGCCATCTTTTCGGTGACTACTTTTTCATATTTAATTTGTGTAGCATTATGCCATTTTTTCGGTGACTACTTTTTTTCATATCTGATTTGCATAGCACCGTGCATCTCTCCAAACTACTTCTATTTGCGTAGTACCGTGGATTTTTCCAAACTACTTTCTCATGTCTGAGTTCCATTAGCACCATGTCTTTTCGATCTTCTCATATTTGATTTGCGTAGCTCTATTCATTTTTTCGGTGACTCCTCAAATTTGATTTGCGTAGGGTTGCGTCATCATTCCGACCCTACCTATATAATTTCTATTTTCCAGTTGGGTCGTGCCATCATTCCAATCCTACCCATATAATTCTCTTTCTCAGTAAGGTCATGCCAACATTTCGACCATACCCATATAATTTTATTTCTCATATTATGACCACTTTCATCCATCAATTCTAACACTCCGACGCATGAGCATGTTCCGACCAATTTTTCTGTGACTTTCTTGTTCCATATCTAATATCGACTCATCTATTGATTCCAAGACCATTCATATATTTTATACCACAAATTTTGAGCACTTTTCGGCGACTGCTGCACTGTGAATAAGTCTATATGAAGCAACCACCTGATTTTGTTGCTCAGGGAAAGTCCAGTAGCATTTGCATGTCGATTGCACAGTTCACTCTAATCTCTATGGTTTGAAATAGTCTTCTCGAGCTTGGTTTGGGATGTTTAACATAGTAATTCAGGTTTTTGGCATGACTCATAGGGACTGATCACTCTGCATCAAATCCAGTATTTCATGAGAAGACCAAATACATTGAAATTGATTGACATGATGACATCATGCATCAAATCTAGTATTTCATGAGAAAACTAAGCACATTGAGATTGACTATCAATTTTGTAAAGTGGATTGATCAACTTGCAGTTATCTCAACAAGTCCCTCATCGGTCCTTATATTAATTACATTTGTAACAAGCTAGGTACATCTGACTTGTATACACCTGCTTGAGGGGGAGTGTTAGAATATGAATAGGTATATAGAATCCTACTTAGAATAGAAATAGGAATAGTAATAAAAATAGTAATAGTACTTGGTAAAGGATTGGATTGTAGTTCTATAAATAGGGTCTCTATGTAATAATGTAGATACACAATTCAATAATATTTTTTTCTTATATTTCTCACAATATAATACTAAATAACGGCGAACGAGAGTAATTTTTCACACTTTTGGATATTGAAATGTTTTAGAAAGATGGGAGTTAACGTTTTATATAATTAAGGACAAAATGGTTAAGTTAAACATGAAATATTAAAGCTCCATACACGTTTAAGAAATAACAATATAGATTTCTTTTTTAAAAAAAAAGAAGTTAAATTAAGAAAAACTAAAAACTACATCATATCTTAACATGCACTTCTGTAAGAGAAGGAAAGATTAAAGTAAGAAAAAAAACAACTTTATTAACCTTCCAATTCCTTTTGTATGGTTTAATTTGAATGAACATCTACAGAAGTATTTTCCTGTATGAAGACTTTTAATTATTCAATTTTAAATGCTATCTTTATTTATATACTAATGTAGTTCAGGCCGGTCTAAGCACATGCCCAATGCCACTATTATAAACACAACAAAAATGCCAGAAGAGACCGACAAAGAGAACTCCTGCATCAACGGTCAGAACTTGCACCCAATAAATATTTCAATAACAAGGAGGAAAGGAAGGGAGAAAATGAATTCCCAACTGCCTACATGAGATTGGAAAGGAGGAGTGCATCTTAGTTATCTTTCATTGTCAATATTTTTCCAACAGAACAGGAAATTGCAAATTTACACTTAGAAACACTAAGGGAATGTTGGTAGATGACCTGTTATAATATAAACTTACAAGCAAGACCAAAAGATAAAACATTAAATTGCAGTGAAGAATTTCAATCTAAGGATTAGATGGCAAGTTGCTTACATGTCAGGAGGAAGACCCATAGCACTTGAGGATAAGAGCTGCCTTTGTTCCACTCCACTCAGGTGGATGATGGTATTTACACAAAGATCCAAACTTGCAATCCCCATACTTCATGTAATAATGACATTCAGGCAGCCCAGGTCTTAAGTGATTGTTGAATATGAGAACTATTGGTCAGTAAAGTTAGATGGCCATTTGTCGTGCATTTGGAATTCTTGCAAAACTTTCATGTATAAGACTGTAATGTTCACTGTTATATTGCTAGTTGCTCCTGGTTATGATTTACAGTACTATATGAGGACGGGGATGTGCAAATTTGGTGCTTCCTGCAAATACCACCATCCAAGAAAGGGAGGGAATCTCCAGGCCTTGTGATACATAACATTTATGGTTACCCGCTGTGACAGGTCTGTCTTCTTTTCATGTTCACGATTTTCCCTCTGTCTCCTTGTATTGCTATCTCCATTCATTTTGTGTTTTCAATCCTTTTCCTTGTCTCCTTTGAAAAGTTTGACCATTAAATTATCTTTATGATTTGACTCATTGAGTTCGTTTCACAGAATGCAAAGGAATGTTCGTACTATATGAAAACAGGACAGTGTAAGTTTGGTATCACCTGTAAATTTCACCATCCACTGCCAGCTGGTGTGCAAGTTCCAGCATCAGCGGCTGGACTTTTTCCTTTGCCAGCGGCTCTTCCCCCACCAGCCACTTATCCAGTACTGCAATCTCTTTCTGTTGATTCAGCTGAACAATATGGAATGGTTACTGGCAACTTGCCAGTTATAAGGCCTTCTCTGCTTCCAGTTTCCTATATTCCTGACACATATGGTCCTATGCTTTTTTCCCCTGGAATGGTGCCTGTGCTGGATTGGACTCCTTATCTGGTATTTATATTGTAAGTGTTTGTTGCAACTGTTGATATAGATCTTTCCTGAAATGCAATGTTAATCGGCTAAGTATTAAATTATCTGGTGCAGGGTTCTACTAGTCCAGTGCCATCCCAAACTACTCAGTATGCAGCTGGAGCAGGTCCAATTTTATGGTCATACACAACTATCTGCTTCAGCACCTGCCTAAGCAGGGCCATATGTGTCTCTTACTGCTTCTCTTGCTGAGAAATTAAATCTTACAACACCTTTTATTACTAGTATTTCAGAGCATGAACGGTGGTCTAAACAACATTTTGGAGATAGAAGGGAAGTTATTTTGTAGAATTACATTTTATATATGGAGCGAAAGCAGATACAAGTCTGGTCCCAAAAAAAAAAACAATCTATGAAGGATGACATTCAAATTTAGTACCTGAGTATGAGCCAACACGTGAATAACACAAACATAAAAACTCACTCTGGTTATCTCTTTTACCTTCATCAGTCTCATATTTCTTGGAGTATTTCATAAAGGCCACCTTCTTGGACTTGCTCCAGTTTTAGTAGCACCTCTTCATTGAGATGATGAGCCCAAAGTGGTTGAATGAAAGCAGGTTTCATCCTGACATTCATCAGGATCAGGTACAGGATCTAGATTGGTCCATACGGTGAACGGAAAATCCCTTCGTTCTACAAATGTCTTCAACAATCAACAGTCATGGGGAAAGGATAAAAATGAGAAAGAAGCACATTAATTTATCGCTTTTTACATGTTCTTCATTATATTTATTTTTTATTTCTCACATGTAACTTGTAAGGTGTGTATAATCCTTTAAGTTGTATCCCGTTCCTTCAATGGAAGAAATGATAAATCTTAAAATTCTTGCTCATACGAGGATGTGAATTGATGATCAAGAAGAGAAAAAGGAAAAGCAAAAAATTTGCAGGTACCGTGTATCAGATATCTCTAAAAGAGAGTGAGTATTTGATATTCTCTTTTTTTTTTGGTTTCCCACTCGGTATCCGAAGCCTGCATTGGAGCCCAGACTAAATTCGGATGGCGCATGCACTGCAGGGCTCATTCGGGGGTATGCTCCCAAAAAGATTTTCTCCATACTCGGGGCTCTAACCCGAGACCTCTTGTTAAGGGTGGAGCAGTCCCACCACTGCACCGCAACTGTACATGGAATGTCATTCTTTGCCAACTTGTACACTGCAAGAAATATCCAATATGAAAACATAACAAAGATACCAACTACCAAAAAATTGTAAGATTTGAATGCTTCTTCTAAGAGTGAGTACATAAAACAATAAAACATCACAAGGGGATAGACATGGACAAGGGGTCTATATGCATTACATATGACAAATTTAACAAACTTGCAAAATACATAGCTGGCAATGCAAACAATCATGTGATACTTTGATGACTGAAAACACAAAAAGTCAAAGCAAAAGCCCTTACTGAAGATAGAATAAATGAGACTACTATATTTTTAAAGTGTCTTCTTGCTAATTTTTTTGTTATTTGTTCATGAAACTAAGGTCTTTCACATGTAAACATCTTCTTTTGACGTTTCGATTGCTACAAGAAGTATCACTTGCCATTTATGCATGGTAAAAACTATTTGAAAAACTATTTGATAAATTCTTAAAATCTCCGTATTTGGTTGTAGCAGGCTAGCAGCGTATCTGAAGTGCCATAATCCAACAATGTCAAGCTTGTCAGCGTGTCTTGAAGTACAGCACTGTCAAAACAGTACCATCCTGAGTTCTCTACTTTGCTTAATAGTATGAAGTCAATAATCAAGGAAAGGTCATTACGCAAAAAGCAGTACAAGCCAATCTTAAGTCCAACATATTTATTGCAATTTATTTGAACCTAAACTACTAAAATCATGCATGAGTAGATCATGACATTCATGAAAAATAGAGAGAAAACATACATACGCCAACCAAACTCACTATCAAAAACTAAATGAAGATCCACCAGAAACAAATTTAACAGAAAATGGAGAAACTCCACAAGAAACCCAAAAGTGAAGACCAAAAGGAGCAAAAAAGAAAAAGAATATAGGAGAAGATTTGGAAGACAAAGGAGCTAAGGCCTGAGAGATTATAGCAGCAACATCATAACAATAGAAATGAAAATTTGCATCGTTTAAAATTGGACACAATCTTTAATTTTTATCATGTTATTCTAGCGTATGCCTACAAAATGTATCGGGGTTATGAAAATAACCCTTTTGTCTAACCTCTAATTGTCTATTTCATGTATGAATCGATATTATTCCATTCCAAAAACTGTTTGATACCTCCAAATAAAAATCTCAAATTTTCAAAAGAGTATGAAAAACTACTATTGAACCAAAAATTGATGAATTCTCAAAGAAATCAAGTGTCCCTACTCCCAAGAAGTTGGTCGGGATTGTGGGAACTATCGCTCGAGAAGTAAGAAGCTGATCCGTGTTTGGTCATAAGGATAATAGTTCTCTTTAGGTCTGGAGCGCCCAGACCAGGGGGTTATCCACGATTGGTAATGGCACAACCAGAAGAGGAGTAGAATAGAAAAGGGATATATGAAAATCGTTCTCTTCCTATGTGCATCTCATTGATGGGTAAATCTCCATAAAAAAGGGACAACTTTCATGTAGTTTGTGATTGGACGTAACAATTAAGATTTTCTCTATAATAAATCCTTCTCTTGATATATCTCTTCTTGTTCCTCAATCTTCGGAGAAGGCCCCTACAAATTCGTAGATCTGAGGAACATTCTGCAACAAAAGGATGGTCCCCTATGCATTTTATTTTTTCCTTAAGGTCAAAAAAGAATATCCCCATCATAGTGAACCTCTCCTTGTAATCAGGTTGAGGTAGATGCCTCCCATAAGCCAGAAATCAGTGCAAAAAGAACAAAAAGGGGAGAAAAACTTACCAGACTTGACGAACTATGTTGCACGGACTCTCCAATATAGTTTCTGCACCAGTGTCAGATCTTCTAAAAGCAATACTTGATACAGTGACTTAAAAATACCTGTTCATCCTCCTCTCTGCCATAAGAATAACAATAGTAAGTAATATTAGAAGTATTTAAGCAAATAGCAATGTCACTAAATAAAGAAATCAGATCCAAAAATGTAATGGTGACAATGAAACAATAGTTTCAAGAACGTCCAACTAAAATCACACAAGGACTCCGTCTGCTCAAATAAATAGATACAAATACCTCCCATCAAAATACATGCCTGAAAGTAAGCTAGCTCAAATGCCAGGCATATTTTCTTGTTTATTCTTTCGTTTCTGTGATTTATTAATCATATACATTAGGCTGGTCCTAATGCATTCATTATTTTAAAATTAAATGTCTGAAAGTAAATTAAAGCAAAAGTACCAAAAAATTAGAATCTCACATCAATTAATTCATGAAAAAGTGGAAGTAATAGCATAATACTGTCTGTTACAGAATTTGACACCAAAAACTCAAAAGTTAACATGCACCTGCAGTATCAAATAAGATTAATTTGTTTTCATCAATTCAACTGAATTTCTAATTAACTGATTTAAAGTGATACATACATTCTTTTTTTTTTTTGATGACAAGGGAAACCCGCAGCCGCTACCCTTTGGGTGCGCACAGGGTAAAACCCCCACTCCTATGCAATAGTTCGCAAACCACATAGGAGAGGTAACCCGCACTAGGCAAGCCCGGTGCGACGAGCTCGATCCAGAAGTGATACATACATTCTTAAGTTCCAATATCGAGTACACTTAAACAGTATGGCATCATAAAGTTAGGAAATATGTTTTTTAATCATTGAAGGGTCCAAATATAGTCCATAATCCAAGTTGACATATTGAACAAACTAGACAAATTTTGACTCTCTTATCACAATAAACAAAAAAGAAGCAACTAAAAAACTGAAAGTTCAGATAACATCACACAGATATCATCTTGCATTTTATTCTAGCCTTGTGAGAAATGCGAAGTTTCAACATTTTTTCTGCACTTGAACAAGTATTTGGAAAGAAGAATCCTGAGACAACCACAATGCAGGGGCCATTTAAAGCTCTTCCCAGGTTTTCAGGTATTTTAGGCATTCAAGAGATGCACAAATTCTCACGGGAAAATTATTGCTCCCTCTACCGCATTTACCGTAATGTGTTTGGTTGAACACAGAGTTTAAGAAAGAAAAACTGATTTTTAAAACTTGTGCTCTAAAACATGTCATAGGCATTCTTGTGGCTATTAAATCATGTCATTAAAGGGTAAAATGTAAGGCTTAAATTTAAGTAGTTTGTAAATTCAGAGAGATATCATTATTTTACATTCATGGACAAGGTAGTAAGATGTACAAGTATTTATTGCTTGAAAAAAAAACTCTGTTAGGCATTGTTATGGGATCATTAATGTGAAAATAAGAATGTTGAGATGGATGAACACAAATACAAGATTAGACAATGTTGTAATGATTACCTCCTATAAAATGTGCAAAGAATACACAAAGAGAATAAGACAATAGAGGAGATAAAATGAAATGTCGCTCAATATGATTTGATTACATCCTATGTATGCCTACAAACGCATCCGTCTATTGTGTGAAATCATGATGATTGAAAGTGTTACAAGTGTAGACGAGCTAGACCTTCTTTTATAAGGTAATGTAGAAAAAAAGAGGACCATCTAGACCTAGAATCTCGAGGAAGGAAGTTTGTCTCAAAGGACCTACAATCTTTCGAATCTATACACTTCTCAAAAACGTAGAACACAATGATTGACGCGTGTTATTAAAGATGTGTATATTAATGGAAAATGTAGAGAACCACTAGTTATTAAAGAACCTAAATGATTGTATATTGGAATGAAATAGGTCCAAGTGAAGTGAAAATGACCAGTGAGGATTCACATTAGCTGAATTTGACTAGTTTGTGATCGACACGTGGTCTTTTCTTTGTCGTTTTAAAGCTACAATTCCTCATAAGTAAAGTCATGATAGATTTAAGCTATCACTAAATTTAGAATTGCCCTTAGTTTGGATTGGAGACCACAATATTATTTAAAAGTTACACTGAAACAAATAACATTACTTAGGAAACATGAAGAAAGAAAGGTGTTATAGAACTTATATTTTTACCTCTATAAAAGAGAGAAGATTCAACTTTTGTAGTCTTCACAGGAAATTTTCTTGTCCATTTTACCCCTAATTGAACCTCTAATGACCTTGCAAGTTCTCACCCATTTTGGTAAATTTGAATAACTATATGGGCTTCTTAAATGGTATAAAAAGCTAAGTTGCCTGGACTCGGGTGAGTGTCGTTATGGGTGCGTATCTAGGGATCGAATTCTTCCTAATCTAACTTTTAAAACTCGGAAAATATGGATCTAGGTATGGATACAGGTACATATATTCACCTAATAATAATTCAAATATCTAAATGTTACCTTCTCACAAAAATATAATTCAAATATCTAAAAACAGAGTTATAAAACCTATATTTGAGATATTATGAGGAAAAATGTTGATCAATAGGAGAATCCTGAAAAGAGATAAAAGGAAAAAGAGTGACATTGAAATTTCTATATACAAGGTATTCCATTTTCTCCAATTTTACCTTAGCTTTTGTTTTGATTACACATTCATTGAATCAGAATTTCTTCGTTGATTTTGGTCAAAGTACCCAAAATCGGTTGACTAGAACAGGTACGGATCCCACACGCACCCATGCTGTGTCGACACATGTGCGATATTAAACGTGACAAGTCCGAGCAACATAGACAAGGAGTGATGATGTTATGGAAGAGAGGATAGTGACATCATAAAAGATCTATTTATTCAACCAAATTTAAAATTGATTTAAGAGTTTGTTGTCCTTCATTTATATGGAAATGATTATTAAACTTATCGTTTTTTTCCCTAAGAAATTTACTATAGACAAGTATAAAAGTTATGTTGACATTCCGTTTCTACCTTCTTAGTACATGTTTAATCATTAAATTATTATTTTTAGTATATAGCTAAAAATGATTTTAAAAATTAAATACAAACTACAATTTAACTCTCCAAATAGTATAATACTAAATAATGGCAAACGAGAGTAATTGTTCACACTTTTGGATATTGAAATGTTTTTCAAAAGATGGGAATCAACGTTTTATATAATTTAGGAAAAAATTGTTAAGTTAAACATGAAATATTAAAGCTCCATACACGTTTAAGAAATAAAATATTGATTTCTTTTTAAAATTTTCAAATTAAGAAAAATTAAAAACTACATCATATCTTAACATGCACTTTTTAAAGAGAAGGAAAGATTAAAGTAAGAAAAACAAATAGCGTCATTAACCTTCCAATTCCTTTTGTATGGTTTAATTTGAAAGAACATCTATAGAAGTATTTTGTTGTATCAAGACTTTTAATTATTTAATTTTAAATGCTATTTTTATTTATAGATTAACTTCATTGATGTTATCAAAAAGAAGTTGCAAATATAATTTTTAATGTAGTTTATGCCCGGGCTAAGCACATGCCTGGTTCCACTATTATAAACACAATAAAAATGCCAGAAGACCAACAAAGAGAATTCCTGCATCAACTGTCAGAACTTGCACGCAATAAATATTTCAATAACAAGAAGGAAAGGAAGGAAGAAAATGAATTCCCAACTGCCTACATGAGATTAGAAAGGAGGAGCACATTTGAGTTATCTTTCATTGTCAATATTTTTCCAACAGACCAGGAAATTGCAAATTTGTACTTAGAAACACTAAGGGAATGTCGGTAGATGACCTGTCATAATATAAACTTACAAGCAAGACCAAAAGATAAAGCATTAAATTGCAGTGAAGAATTTCAATCTAAGGATTAGATGGCAAGTTGCTTACAGGTCAGGAGGAAGACCCATAGCACGGAGGATAAGAGATGCCTTTGATCCACTCCACTCAGGTGGATGATGGTATTTACATGAAGATCCAAATTTGCAATCTCCATACTTCATGTAATAATGACATTCAGGCTGCCCAGGTCTTTCCGGAAATGCAAGTTCATCCCGGATGCTGCTGGAAGCACCAAGAGAAGCAGTAAGAGACGCATATGGGCTTGCGTAAGCAGGTGCTGAAGCAGATAGTTGTGTATGACCATAAACTGGACCTGCTCCAGCTGCAGACTGAGTAGTTTGGGATGGCACTGGACCTGCTCCAGCTGCAGAGTGAGTAGTTTGGCATGGCACTGGACCTGCTCCAGCTGCAGACTGAGTAGTTTGAGATAGCACTGGACCTGCTCCAGCAGCAGACTGAGTAGTTTGGTATGGCACTGGACTAGTAGAACCCTGCACCAGATAATTTAATACTTGGCCGATAAATAATGCATTTCAGGAAAGATCTGTATCAACAGCTGCAACAAAACACTTATAATATACATACCAGATAAGGAGTCCAATCCGACACGGGAACCATTCCAGGGGGAAAAAGCATAGGACCATATGTGTCAGGAATATAGGAACCTGGAAGCAGAGCAGGCCTTATAACTGGCCAGTTGCCAGTAACCATTCCATATTGTTCAGCTGAATCAACAGGAAGAGATTGCAGTTCTGGATAAGTGGCTGGCGGTGGAACAGCCGCTGGCAAAGGAAAAGGTCCAGCTGCTGATGCTGGAACTTGCACACCAGCTGGCTGTGGATGGTGAAATTTACAGGTGATACCAAATTTACACTGCCCTGTTTTCATATAGTGCGAACATTCCTTTTCATTCTGTGAAACGAACTCAATGAGCCAAATCAGAAAGATAATTTAATGGTCAAACTTTTCAAAGGAGACGAGCAAAAGAATTAAAAACACAAACGAATGGAGATAGCGATACAAGGAGACAGAAGGAACATAATGAACATGAAAAGAAGACAGACCGGTCGCAGCGGGTAACCATAAATGTTATGTATCACCAGGCTTGGAGATTCCCCTCCCTGTCTTGGATGGTGGTATTTGCAGGAAGCACCAAATTTGCACATCCCCGTCCTCATATAGTACTGTAAATTATAACCAGGAACAACTAGCATTATAACAGTGAACATTACAGTATATACATGAAAGTTTTGCAAGAATTCCAAATGCATGACATATTGCCATCTAACTTTACTGACCAATAGTTCTCATATTCAACAATCACTTAGGTTAATTAGCAGCAATTCATTTATAAGAAAACCTCAGAATGTAAATCACAGTTCAGAATAGAATAGGTTCAGATGCTAGATCACACAGTACAAGATAAGAAATGGAATATTATAGCAGATGAATGATTTTCATTTTTTTTCTTTGATTAGTGATTTACGTAAAACAAAAGAATTTTTTTCAACAGGTAATATACAAGGCAAATCCAAAAAATAGCTAGATCTGTCAAATCAAGACAACTAACAGATCAGAAAAAATATAGTAGGTTTCAACTGCATACTTATCTAAACCACACATTCAGGTTGCAATAGCATTCACATTCTAAAATTAAATCACAAAGTAGAAGGAAAAATTTCTTAAGAACAACATCTTCAGCGTGAAACATGAAAAAATGGTAACAACAAAAACAACAACAAATCCATTGTAATTCCACAAGTAGGGTCTAGAAAGGATAGTGTATGCAGACAAACCTAGTGTAAATACTAGAAGACGCGACAGAAGACTTTACGCTTTTCAAAATGGACTGTACACAAATGAACTCTTCAAAACCAAACATCTCATGTGTTGGAACACTATACATAATAGAGAGATAAAGACACTGGAAACTTCCACAAAGAATTGAATAGACAGAATTAAAAAGTGATTGATTCACTACAAGGAAATCATAACCTCACCTCACTCTAGACAGCCAAGTGAACAGATGATCAAGGTAAGGTGAAAAGTCTCAGAAGCTCGAAACTAGCACCCCCATGATAAAAAGTAGAAATTAAATCCGATTATTTAAACTGAAGCACTTCCGAATAGCCCAATTCCACAGTATATTCCAAAAGACCAAAAGTAATAATAAAAAAAAAACAGAAGTATGAACTTCGTAGCATATTATTGAACGCAGAACAGAATGCCAAAAATTAACTTACAACATTCTAGCAGTGACTTTGGAAGAAAACGCAAAATTAAAACAGAGAAAGAGGTCTTTCTCCTTGGGCAGACAGAAAACAGACGACTCGTGAGAGGGCTGAGTCAGCCAAGTGTGCAATTCTGGGAATCAAGAAGTTTTTGGAAATATATATAACAAATAACTGCAAGCTTTAATGTCATAAGATGGGGAGCTAATGGAAGAGATAAATGTCAAATACTAATCAATCATAGCTTATGCAAAAAAAAAAGAGATCGATCATACAACAACTTCTATGCCTCGTTGGGGTCAACTATGAATTCATATTGACCATATTTTTCTATTTTAATTCATCGCATGCACCAACATTGTACAACAATGATCAATCATAATTGGAAGAAAATGATACAAGTATAAGCAATGAAATTGGAAAATGGACGGTTGAAAGATAATTCACTGCTAAATACTTCTAAGGCGAAACATTTACTAGATACAGCAAAATGACGAATATTATGACAGAGCATATCTAGCAAATTTGATTCCTCCATAGAGCATTTGAAAGATAAGATGACAAATCTCATCATGATCAACATCATAAATAGCATACTAGATACTAGAACATAATTCTTTTTATAAGCCACTTATATGCCAGGACAACATATGATGTCATTCGGCATATTAGATATATGATACTATGGAAAAGCACATCTATTAATTTGTTAACAAAAAGGGCAGCTCAATTAGTACAGGGTCAGCAAAAAAAAGTAAACAAAATTATTGTACAAAAGATAGGCAAATCCAAAAACACATCTTCTCTCTCGAACTTGATCATTAAACTAACACCAAATCTCAAACTGATTTCTATCACATTTAATGGAACTACCTGGCAAACAAACTGGCCAGCTCTCTCAGGGTATTCTCCTCCAGTAGCTCTTCTTTCTCCCACAGCCTGTTATCAGTTTAGATACATGAAATTTCAAATCTTTCGTGCTGACTTCACTAAGATCAGAATTGCAATTTTAAAGGATTAACAATAGACATTTAAAAATCCAGAATGAAGATTGAAAAAAATTGATTTCTTAATAAATCAATCTTAATTGAACAGTAACAAAGCAAATCAAGTGATCAGGCATCATAATAAACACAAATACCTCAAAATGAACCCTAAAATTACACGATTTTTATGTGGCTTATAACAAAAATTACCAAATTCCGATTACGAGGATGATTAAACCGACAACGAGAGCCATAGCCACAGATTCCGTTCCTCAAGTAATAAATACAATCAGGCTCGTTAAGCCGTTCAGGGTACGATCCTGCTTCAGTGCCAACCGACAACTGCCCCATAGATTCTGCATTACACCCAATGAGGAAAAAAATGAGTCAGATACAGTCCTCATTACATGAACTAGTGTCCTGAAATTCCGGCGAAATACAGATAAAATTAGAAGATGCAGGTAAGAGTTTACTCACCTTCCAGTCCAGTTTCTTCGTCGGGAGAAGCTTGCTCCGTCACCGGGGCGTCATCGGTCGGCTGATCTCCACTAAACATCTCCATTTTCCCCCAAATGAACTAAAAAAAACTTATCAACATAAAACCATATTTCATACGTTACAATTTTGTTTTAGAGGAAAAAAAGAGACTTCGCTTTGGCTTTTGACAATATGACAAAAATCTCTCTCTCTCATTCAGTCAGTTAGTGAATACTGTGTGCGCTATTTGGTTTGGGAAGTTTAATGGCTTTGCTTGTTTTACCAAATGGTTAAGTTTCATATTAGTTGATCATTAATTATTAGTAAGCGGATAAATTAATATGGAATAATTATATTTAATATAATGATCAATAATATGGGACGATCAAGAAATAATTAATTATTTTTTTCTATATTATGTAATTAGTTTTTTTTAAAGTGTTCACCTTTATTTGTAAAATTTTCAAAAGTTTTTTAAGGACTGAATTAGTAAAATCATATTCTTATTTATGATTTCTTAAGCAACATGCCAAATGGAAAGTAAACAACTAATATGAAACGGAGGGAGTTGTCTTTTTTCCGTGTTTTGTGTTTTTATGAATTTTGTCTCAAAGTCGTTGTAAGTTGTTTCTTTCGAATTTGGCACCCCTTCATTATACTTTCTCTCCATTTCGTCAAATACACATCTAGATGAGAAACATGTGTCCAATTTAATTCTTAAAGATTAATATCATATTGAGAAAAGACTTATATAAATTCCACCTTGAACTTGTATTGAAAAGTCACTTGCACGCGTAAACTATCACAATGACCTATTACACACTTTTACTATTCAAAAGGGGGGGAAATTCCCCTTAAAATTGACGTGGCAATGAAATAAAATGAAAATAAAAACTAAATGCGTCAGTTAGAAATAAAAATAATAATTAGAATCAGTGTTTACCCCACCCACCCCCACCCCTACCCCCACACCTCTTCTTCAAACCTCTTCTTCTTCACACCTTTTCTTCTTTTTCACACCTCTTCTTCTTCATAACTTGACTTATAGAGTCACCACTTAATTTTATTAAGAAAATCTTTTATTATTTATAAAAGACTTAACAGATGATTTTTTTTTAAATTAGAGATCTACGTGATGGTTCTAATGACACTTTAAAGAAGATTTTACGCACTTAAAAGAGTCCACAAATATATGGGTACCCGGCGAATTATGTTTTAAACAATTATTTGGCTAATAATTTGAAAGAAACTTTGTTGATGACCTAAAGAAATTGGTTTGCAATTTTTGACTTATTTAAGAAAATGGAACTTAAAGGAAGTTAACCTTTTTTGAACATGATGGAATGAATTAAAAGGCTTCTGAATTTTTGAAATTTGGGAAGATGACTTCCATATGAAAAATAAAAAATTAATCAAAGGAATGTTAGAACATCTAAACAAAGATAAAGCACAACTTATGTCTAAATCTAGATATACATCACTATCATATATAGTTATTTTATATCTTTAGTTTAAAACAATTACACGTATTACCACTTTAAATATTTATACCATATATTTTAAAAGATTTAATCAGATACACAAATTCCTTAAATATGGTATTGAATAATTATCTTAAAATTTAAACTCCATAATTAATGTTCCATTAATTATTCAAATTATTTCTCTCACATCGGGGTTTCCTTTTCCCAATCTCATTACTCGACTGAATCTTTCACCCCCTACCCCCACGTTCTTCACCCACCACCACCATCTCTCTCTTCCTTCATCCTCTCAATACATGTTTGCATGTCCAAATTTCAAAACTGAATCTTGACAATCAACATTATACATAGAGGTTTGTTACTATTGTTTCATTATTCTCATGTATCTTCATTTTCATGTATTTAAGGTAGTGCTCATACCGTTGTGAAGTTCAATTTTAAAAAGTTTTACAAATTAAGTTTTACATTGTTTGATTTTGTTGTTTCTCAAACTACTTTAATGGTTGATCATTCACAAATCGGATGATTTTTGTTAAAGGTGTAAAGTTCAATTTAAAAAAGTTTTACAAATTAGGTTTTACATTGTTTGATTTTGTTGTTTCTCAAACTACTTTAATGGCTGATCATTCACAAAATTGGATGATATTTGTTAAAGGTACAACACATTAACAATAATATACCAAATCAAACACCTTTTATTTGTTTATTTTCATTCATGAATTTGTCATTGCAAAGTCTGACTCTTCATCTGCCAATATTCAAGTCGAGAATAGATCTAAGTATAGAAACAACCTAATCAAAATGAAAGAATTACGCCAACCTTTACTTAACAGAACAAATACACCATTACACCCAAATACACATCAAGTGCAACAATACCGATATATATTATTTATCCGAGATACACACTACAAAACTAAAATACATGATAAAAACGTCATTACTCTTACATCTAATTCCATTACTATTAAGAAGATATACATTATGTTTCTTAGATACATGATAACAACACTAAGATACATGCCAACAAAATCAATAATCGAAAATCTAAGGTTATTAATCTTAAAAAGATACTGCGAAGAAGATGAAGTTTACAATTAAAGAATCATTATGGTTTAATGATTTCGTTATTTTAGAAAAAATTGTTAGAGTTGATACACAAAAAATGCTGCAAATTCGTTTGAGTTCCTTTAATTAAGGAAATAAGTTACACTCATTTAATTCAAACTAATAAATCATGTATCTCGACTTTTCAAACCGATGAATACATGTATCTGACGAGTAATGATACATGTATCTAAAGGTCGAAATATGGTATAGAAAGTAAATATTCCAAACTATCGTAAATCCTAGTAATTAAAATCTAAACTAGTGGGATTTATGTAATTTGATAGATTGTTTGGGAATTGGGCCCAAAATTCAGTTTCTCTTCTCCTGGACTGATTTTGGGCCGCTACTGTTTCTGATTTGCCTTGGACTCTTTCAGGCCCATTTTCTAGCTGCTGCTCAAGATGATTTTGGGCTTTTGGTCCTTTAATTCACCAATATCAGCTTCCCGGAGCGTTGGGCTTGGCCCAATAGAAGGGCACAAGGGAAACGGGAGTCCAATTTGGATTTGACCATATGAAATTCATGCACAAAGAGAGAAAAACAAGGGAAGCTTATATAAATCTAACTAGTTTAGGAGTTAATTACTTATATACACTATAGTTTGCAAATTTAAGTATCTTACCATATTTTGATTCCCCGAAATATGTCTAGGGGTCAAAATTAGGTGTAATTTGTTCTAAATACATTGTATCTAAGTTGATTTGCATGTATATGTGATACATAACAAATCTTGGTCGCCTCCCTATGTGGTAGAAAACTCTTAATTAGTGGTAGCATACATAATATTTTGAAAGTATATGTAATAATAGTATATATGATAATGAAGTATGTCTAATTATGTAGTTTTGAAGGGAAAAGGATTAGCACGTAATATGCAATTACCAAAGAGCATAATGCATATACAACACACTTTTCTTAATTTAATTCACGCTTTTTGTTTAAACTCGTGGTTTTTAATCCCACCAATAATTAAAGTTTGATTTTTGGATAATGCTGAGCAAATTATGTTGATATAATACTAGAACCAATTCATGTGGAGATGATCTTAAACTATACTATTTTTAATTAGCAGAGTGCATACTTTACACTGTGTTTTACGC
The DNA here is from genome assembly GCA_029582725.1 of Solanum chiquidenum. NCBI lineage: Eukaryota > Viridiplantae > Streptophyta > Magnoliopsida > Solanales > Solanaceae > Solanum > Solanum chiquidenum. The sequence continues at coordinate 10,405 of JAJOOS010000652.1, read as the reverse complement.
TTGTCAAATATATAATGTAAAGTTGGAGTAGAGCTTCACTTGAGCCCTTAAGTAATGAGACCATGATCGTAGGCCACATGTAATGTCGTTAGGGGTGTCATCCACTATACCTACCATACTCAGTGATTTGTACGACCTTGCTCACGTGTTTGTGTTACGACCCAGACCATCGTGATTGGCACCTACACTAACCCTCCGGTGGGAGAACCATTCGTACTAATTAGCTAACCAACTTAATCAAAATACTAAAACATTTAAGGTTACGGAAGCAAGTTTAAATGCTAAGGAAAGAATTAGGGAGTTCCCATAAACTCCAAACAAAAGTTTAACAACTAAAATAAATGCGGAAGTAACACCTAGAACTTGAAAGTCAATGTACCAAAACTCTAACAAGATCCATAAGTCTAAACAAGAAGGGTTACAACCCCAAACTAACGTACTAATCACTAACTAGCAAGTCTAAGTCCGAAATATGGACATAAACAGAAAGAGAACTCATGGCAGCCCGGAAGAACTGGCTCACCTTTGAATTCGAAGAGATCACCGATCTTCTAAGTGAAGTTTGTCAATAGCCGCCTTAAGATTCCCTGTACTCAACAAAGAAAGTGCAAGTGCAGTATCAATACACAATCACAGTGTACTGGTAGGATCACACGGATATCCCACTAAGTGCAACATATATAAAGTCATTACAACATAATAATAACATTCATACATCGAACATATACAATATCAGCATCATTTACGACAACGTACAATTTCACAATTCTCAATTATACAGTTATGTCAAGTCAATGGTCCTCTCATAGAACCCACACCTAAACTGTTAGCGTACATATACGTGGTACCTGATCCAATATTTATGCCGGAACGCGGCAACCGATCCCATGTTTATGCCGGAACGTGGCAATCGATACAAGTTAGTGTGTCGGAACGCAACACCCGATCCATTCAACAAGCCACAATCACAATCACAAAGTACATTCTCATAAGTCATAATCATACAATCAAGTCATGATTCATGGCATTCACATTCATCTATCCTCATTTACAACTAGGGTGATCAATAATGCAACATTCACATACATACATGTATTATAATAAAGCAAGAACAAACATACATCACACAATATGAAATCACAACCATCACCTACCTCGAAACAATCTTGAAACCCCTAAGAAACTTGATTTTTCTCTTTTCGAATTCATTCCGCTTGTTCTTGGTCTACAAACAATTAATATAATACGGGAATTAATAAACGATAACTAATTACCCGAATTACCAACAATCCTATTAACCGTAGATCAAATCCCTGATCCCAATTAGGTTTTTTTCCACCATAAATTCCAGATCAAAACTCTCCCTCAACGATAATTACCTATTAGTTTAGGTTCTACGGATCGAAAGATGGATTCAGAGAGTTAAACCTTACATTTAGCCTCAAGAATGGTGAAAAATGGTCAAGAATTCGCCTGTGGTCGTCTCCTAGCTCTCAAAGTCGAAAAGTGCAGAATAAAACGTTTTTGGGGTTTATTTCCGACTTAAGTCACGTCTGTCCCGCCACAATGGTACTCACCCAGCTACAACGGCCCCGCCCTAGCGGCACAAAATCCCGCCATAGCGGCTTGCATGAAACAGTGAGCTAATTAACGAATTTCCAAACCTCTATTTCACAACACACCATCGTCCCATGACACTCAGAAACTACCCTTTCACGCTAAGATCGATTTCAGTAGTTTTACTCGCCCGAATTCAATTCCGTAAAGTCGTACGTGTTCCTTAACGTCTTAGCTATCTACTCATGTAATCAAAATCATAATTAAATCACCCAATTGTTACCAGATTTCCCTAGACTTTATTGACTCTGATTTCGTCCAATTTGGACTAGGTTGGTAAATTCCAAGTTACTACGAAAAAGTTTTCCCGCCCAAAAAATTTCTCTTTGGCTGTTCTATAACGACGGGAACCGGTCGTTACAATTTGTTCTCTTTGTCTTTTTGTCCACTTCACTAGGACACATACCCTTCTCCTTTGGTCGTATATCCCTCGCGTATTTTTGATGAGGTCTTTTCTTCCGCCTCCGAGGACGTTCCTTCGAGGAACCGATCTCGTTGACTTCTTGCTCTCATTAGATTCTACCACCATGTGTCCTTTACTACTGACACCATATGTTTTAGCCAATTTTTTCCAATACAAAATCGTCTACATGTTTTAAACAAATTAAATTCTATAGCCAAACAGATTTTGTCAAAAAAAAAAATAATCTCCTAAAATTCCTTCAAAAACTATACCCAGGGTCCTATGTAACATTGAATGACATCCATTAGTATTTTTTTTTTAGCACTTCTGTCAATCTTTATTTTTTAACTTTAAATAATGTTGATTTTACTATAGTATTTTTGTTCAAGTGGAAATATGAACATTTTAATTGGTAAATAATCTCTGTTTTAAAAGAGGGGGAGAACAAGGGGAAAAAGAAAAAGAGTATAGGAAAACAGAGGATGAATTCGAAAGGAAAAAAAAACAATTAAGGAAAGAAATAAAACCCTATCAATTGTAAAGAAGCAAAGAAACAAACAAGAAAAATAGCACACAACGGCGCCAAAGAGAAGCAGCAAAAGAAAGTTCTCATTCGACCATCGAGCTCGATTTGGTACCCATTTTTTTTGCTCTTTTTTTCTACATTGTCGTTCTTACTAAAGGATTTATATTTTTCAAGGTTATTTTTAGTATTTTTCAATCTGTGTTTCAAGAGAGAAGTAAAGGTTGAAAGTTAGAATAAATAATTTAGTATTTGTAACAACATCAACAACATATTGGTGTAATTCTACAAGTGAAATCTGGGGAAGGTAGTGGTTGTGCACACCTTATCGGGATTGTTTCAATTGATGTCAAACACATTTAACAACAACAATATATCTAGTGTAATTTCACAAGTGAAGTTTTGAGAGATAGCGAGTATGAACACATTATCCCTCCTTGTGAAGATAGAGAAAATATTTCTGAGAGACCCTAGACTTTTTAGTATTTTAAGTGATGTCAAACACATGGCGAGAAAAAAAATTATATACACGGAGGACATATGGATCATTGTTTTAGTCAAAATACACCTGTTACTATTGGTTCTGCCTGTATAAAAAAAAGAACTTGATTCATTTTTTTTTGGGATCAATTATCACGTTTTAAATTTTTGTATTGTTGAACTTGAAATGTTTTTTTTTGAAATAAGTCTTTGAATTATTAGTTGTTTGAATTATTGAATTTTTTTCGTTTTCTACTGTCCAGATGGATACTGCAAACTTAGAAGTAGAAGATCACAGTGATTCCAATGTCAATAGTCCTGCTCTTTTGAACTTATCAAATGACAAACACTCGGAAAAAGCTAAAAGTGAGTATCGAATTCTCTTAAATGCTTTAATTGATGTAGCAAGGTTCATCTTGAAACAAGGATTGCCATTTTTGATTGATGAGGAAAGAAAATGTTTGGAGGACAAAGGTAATTTTGAAGCATTCTTGGAATGGTATGGGAATCACGTCGTTCCTGATGTGGGAAGAGTTATATCAGAAAATGCTGAAATGCATCAAAACATGATTGCCCCAAGTGTCCTGAAAAACATTGTGAATGCTTGTGCAAAGGAAACAATTAAAAGAATTATTGAAGACTTAAATGGAGATTATTTTGGAATATTAGTTGATAAGTCAGACAGTTCGTGTGATGAGGGAGAAATGACAATTGTTTTACGCTATGTTAACCAAAAGGGTATTCTGATGGAACGTTTCATTGGTGTTGTCCACGTTAATGATAAATCTGCACAATCATTGAAAGAAACTATAGATTCTTTGATTACGAGTTACTCACTGAGTCCATCTAAGATACGTGCACAAGGGTATAATGGAGATGCTAACATGGAAAGAGAGATCAATGATCTTAAGACTCTGATTTTACAAGATAACCTGTCGGCATATTGCACTCATCACTTTGCCCAACCACTACATTTGACACTTGTATCTGTTGCTAAAAGACAACGTGATGTTGATGATTTCTTTGGTATGCTCTCTTTTATGTTGAAAGTGATAGGAGTTTCTTTTGAGCGCCAAGATTATTCACAAGAAAATCAAGTTGAAAATTTGGAAGAGCTGCTAAAGTTTGGTAAAATTCTTACTGGGCGAGACTTTAATCAGAAGTATGATGAGCTTGAGAGATCAGGTAATGCTCCTTTGGAATCTTATTTTGAAACATTACGTAGTTTCATTACTATATTTCCATCAGTTGTTCACATATTAGAAGTTATTGCGACTGATGATGTATGCTCTTCTGAGAGAATGTGGGCAGATAGTCTTTTGGATGACCTACAATCATTTGAGTTTGTTTATATGCTACACGTGATGTTCAAAGTACTGTTGATCACAAAGGAGTTGGATATAGTCTTACAAAGAAAAGATCAAGATATTGTAAATGGTTTGAAACTCGTTGGCACAACAAAGAGACAATTTGAAATGATGAGAGATGGTGAATGGGAACATTTGATGGATGATGTCTCTTCATTCTGTGTCAAACATGATATTTTGATTCCCAAAATGGATGACCTCTATGTTATCCCTAGAGGATTGAAGCGCAAGGTATCTACCGTCACATATTCATATCACTACCGCGTGAAAGTTTTTGATGCTATTATTGATTCACAATTGCAAGAGCTTGACAGGTGTTTTGATATGGTGAGTAATGACTTACTTCTTGGCATGGCTAGTTTGAGCCCAGAAAATTCGTTTGCTAATTATGACAAGGACAAAATAATGAGATTAGCAAAATATTATCCAAATGAATTTAGTGACGACAAACTTCAAGAACTCAGTTGCCACCTTGATAATTACATTGTTTATATGCTACAGTGTGACAATAAGTTCTCAAACTTGAAGGGACTTGGCGATCTTTCTAAGATGTTTGTTCAGAAAAAGTTGCATTTAACATGGCCATTGGTTTATTTGCTTTTGAAGTTGATTTTGATTCTTCCAGTTGCCGATGCAAGTGTGGAAAGATCATTCTCTTTTGTGAAAAAGATTAAAAATGAAATGCGCAAAAAAATTGATGAAGATTTTTACAATGATTGTTTAGTCTGTTACATCGAAAATGAAGTATTTGAAAGTGTATCAGATGCTGCAATTGTTAATCAGTTTCATGGTATGGAGAAAATTTGAACTAGGCTATGTTTTCTGTAATGATGACTTTGATAGTGATATAATATTGTTCGATAATTATTTTTGTTTACTTTTATATATATTAACTAGATGCGCCAAATGTGGTGTTCATATATTTTGGCAAGTGATTTGGGGAAGATAATAATCCTTTCTTAACTTTGGTGTCACTGATTTCCTATATTTTGCTTCATGTATTATCAGATTTAATAGCTGATCCCTCAACTCTTATTTCTTTCTTTTTTAATTCTTTTACTTAACAAAGTGTATTTATTTATTATAATGGAAACAAAAATACTCTAGCAGCGACAGAGAAGGACGGGGAGATTGTATAGTACTCCCCAACTCTCCATCTCAATTTATTTATTTGATTTTGACTTGATAGCGATAAAGGTGAAGGAGATGGGTTCAATAACTTAGATTTCAATCAAGTGAATCACTAAGCCTTTTAGCAGCAAGGGTGCCAAAAGTGTATATTAGATTAATTCTAAAAAATACATACATAAAATATCAAGTTTTGCGAAAAAATCATAGGTTCATGTGCTTCATAAACTATCTACTAAATTCGCTCATTGGACATTAAGTTTAAGAAAATAAAAGAAGATGCAATTTTGATATGATTTGGTTAATTTTGATTTTTTAAATGTCATCTAATGTATCACAATCGTTAAAATGATAAAATGTGCGAGAATTAAATATCAAAAAGTTATAATATCATAGAATGAAAGTATTTTTTCCTTTATAATATCCTACAATGTCAATTAACATAAGCAGTATACTCATTATGTTTATCATAATTATATGATGCATCACTCTAATTATAAAAAGACGTATGGCAATTTATATTAATTTTAAATTGAAATTTATAATTAGTTTTAATTTGTTAAACAATTAAGTTAGTATACTTTAAAATCGTTTGTAAATGCCAAATGGTAAGGAGATAATTGTTCTACCAAAGAACTATTTTATTATATGTAATTGACTATAAAAAAATCAAAAAGATCTACAATTGTTTTTTTTTTGAAAAATAATAATTTGTGATTATAAATATAGAAAGCAAACATTGTAAATTTTTATCTCATGATCTATTAGCCTATAACTAATGCCGATAGATTGAGTATGTCTTTTGTTGCGAAAATTAAAATTTAGATAACGAGATAATACATCAAGTTCCTTCTGAATTTGGTATCAAAATTTACTTTAGAACTTTAACTAAATAGGCATTAAAAAAATAGGGAAATTACTTATATACACACATTTACTTACCTTAATATCCATTTATCCATATCTTTTTTAAAAATTCAAAAATACAACACTTATCAATTTAAACTGAAAGGATCTTCATGATCTCAAATAAAATAAGATACATAAATGATAATGCATCATGCACTAATTTTTTAGGTATGATACGTAAATTCGAATTTATACTAAATGCATCTGATACATAACAATTACCAAATAATAATGTATCGATCTCAAACCTAAAATCTTATGGGCAACACTTTCTTATTTAATGTATCTAGTAGAAATACAACACTTATCAATTTAAATTGAAAGAATCTTCATGATGTATCTTCTCAAAATTTTTGATAATTTTGAATCAAAATTGAAAGAATTTCAATGAACTAGGAGAATAATTTTGTATCAAAACGAAAAGGATCTTCAATGAACTGGAGAAGAATTTTGAATCTCAAAATTTTCGACAATTTTGAATCAAAATCGAAAGGATATTCGATGAACTTGAAGATTCACAAAAGAAATCGTTTGTCCAACAACAATTCCATCACTTTTGTATCCTTCATAACTCACCTCGCTTAACCAAAATTTCGACAAAAGTTTTTATGAAATAGAGAGAACGATGAACAAAAAGAAGAAATTTAATTTTTGAATTTTTTGGTTTGCTACACTATATGATTTTGAATTCTTGACAATAATTTGGAATGGAATAACGAAATTTATGGGATCTTAATTTGATTTTCAGCCTTCCCCCCCTTAATTAGTGCAACAAATAGATACTATGAGATCTTAATTTATTTTTTCAGTTTTTTCCCCCTTAATAAGTGCAACAGATTGATGCATAATGTATCAACAATAATGTATCCGGATCCTTAATTATGTATCTGAAATGCCTAAAAAATATGGGATTTATGTACTTACAAAAAATAATAGGGATAGAAGTAATTTAGGTTTTACACTATGAGATTTATGTAAGTTATACAATAGGCAAAATTACTTATATACACACATTTACTTACCTTAATATATATTTATCCCTACCTTTTTTTAAAATTTCAAAAATCCCTTAATCCCCCCAATTCATAAAATCTTCCGGATACATAAATATTTCACTCTTATTTTCAGCCTACACCCACGTTTCCCACTCCTCCATTTTATCCCTAAATTCTCTCCACTTCTTTAGCAGTTACAAATTTCAAATTCATTTTGATTTTCAGAAGGTGTCTCTCTCAAGTTTATCAATTAATCTATTTTTTGAATTTCAAATCTTTTCTATTTTCAATTAATGATTTTAAATTATTCAAGAGGTATATTTCTTTCCATCACTTCAATTTTCGATTTCTTTTATTATTATTTTTTAATTTTTTCATCTTAAAAAATAAAAATAAAATTACCTCCGCCCCCTGCCCTCATTGAAATCTTATTGACCTTTGCAATTTTAGTTAATCATATTGTCGTTGAAATTTTTTCAAGAAAAATATTTATTTTCTTTTAATGTTTCTACTATTGAAAAACGTTCAAAAAAAGAAGAAAAAAGTTGAATCTGCCATAGCACGGCCATCACTATCAAAGATACAAATTTTTAATGTATCTCATTTATTTTGAGTGTTAAATTAGTCTTTGTTAGTGTTATCGTTGATCTGATACACTGCTACAATAACCTTTGTTTTATGCATTGTATAATGTTCATATTTAAGGTATTGATACATAACTCTAATGTTGTTGAATCTTTGATTAGTGTTTATCATGTTCAATATAAATGTACTTGATACATAAACTTTGTGTTATTTATCACACACACAAAAAAGAAGCTATTTTGGAACAATTACATGTATAATGTATTTTTTTAATTTTAAAATATAGTATTTCTCAAACAAAATAAGATACATAAATAATAATGTATCATACACTAATTTTTTAGTTATGATACGAAATTCAAATTTATACTAATGTATCTGATACATAATAATTACCAAATAATAATGTATCGATCTCAAACTTAAAAATCTTATGGGAAACACTTTCTTATTTAATGTATCTAGTAGAAATACGACACTTATCAATTTAAACTGAAAGGATCTTCATGATCTCAAATAAAATAAGATACATAAATGATAATGTATCATGCACTAATTTTTTAGGTATGATACGTAAATTCGAATTTATACAAAATGCATCTGATACATAACAATTACCAAATAATAATGTATCGATCTCAAACCTAAAATCTTATGGGCAACACTTTCTTATTTAATGTATCTAGTAGAAATACAACACTTATCAATTTAAATTGAAAGAATCTTCATGATGTATCTTCTCAAAATTTTTGATAATTTTGAATCAAAACGAAAAGGTCTTCAATGAACAGGAGAATAATTTTGAATCTCAAAATTTTCGACAATTTTGAATCAAAATCGAAAGGATATTCGATGAACTTGAAGATTCACAAAAAAAATCGTTTGTCCAACAACAATTTCATCACTTTTGTATCCTTCATAACTCACCTCGCTTATCCAAAATTTCTACAAAAGATTTATGAAACAGAGAGAACGATGAACAAGAAGACAAATATGCCCCTGAACTATCGTAAATGGTATGCAAATACCCTCTGTCATACTTTTGAGATATTGGTGCCCCTGCCGTCCAAAAATTAGAGCATATATACCCTTTATACTAACGAACATACACGTGTCATAATCTTATCCACCGATCCGATATTTATTGACAGATAAGATTGCGCCACGTGTCCCTATTTAGTCTTCCGTTAGAGTGAATGACATATATGCTCTAATTTTTGGACGGCAGGGGCACCAATGTCCCAAAAGTATGACAGAGGATATTTGCATACCATTTACGATAGTTCGGGGGTATATTTGTCCTTTTTCCTTTAATTATTTGATATGATCACAAATTTATACTGAAATCTTCAATTTTATATTTTTAAAAACACCTAAAAATCAGTTTAATTTGATATGATTAAATCATTTTAAAAAAAAATCATCGAGACTTTCATTCCATTTTTACTAGTTACTCTTTAGTCTATATTGTTGGTTATTGTTTTCCTTTATTCAGTCTTTAGTATTTCAATTGACTTAATCTTTAGCACGTAAGTAGTTGGTTGAATAAAAATAGTTGAATCCTTTCAATTTATTAGTAGTTGAGTGATAGTAGGAGTTAGTGCTACTTATTTTTAGTTAGTAAAACTCTATTTATAAAGAGTTCAATTGTTGTAATTCGACAAAAGTGAATTTGAGCCTATTGAATAGAGTCCAAGTTTGTTTTCTCTCCTATTTCTTAGATTCTGTTTTTCCATTAGTGGTATCATCGTCAGTTTTGTGAGAGAAATACTTAAAGAAATTGCAGCAGCAACTTGTGAATCTATAGCTTCAGAAAACTTTGTGCAAACAATCATTCCTCGCTTTGATGGTCACTATGATCATTGGAGTATGTTGATGGAGAATTTTCTAAGATCAAAAGAGTATTGGCAAAGGTTATGGATGGCAAATCAGAACCAGCAAAAGGCACAACAGTGTTCGGAGTTTGAAACTCTTTGAATGAAATCTGAAGAGTTAGTTAGTGACTATTTTTCACGGGTGATGACAGTTGTCAACAAGATGCGGTTCCACGATGATAAGTCAAATGAAGTTACAATTGTTGAAAAGATTCTTCGGACAATGACACCAAAATTTAACTTTGTTGTTTGTTCTAGATAGCGTGAAGTTCAGGAACAACTCCAAAATCGCAGCTATAGGAAAAGGGAAGGTTATAATTCAGACCAAGAGAAACTTCTCCCAGACTATTGGTTCTAGATTTGAAGACCAATCTTCTGAGTATTGCCAATTGCAAGAGAAGGGGTATGAAATTTCTGTGAAGGGAAAAATGTCTGAAATATATTCGAACTTTGACCGAAAATGTTTCAAACTCCGAACACTGTTGGACAAGTTACTATTTATAATGATGCAATGTTTATGATGT
>JAJOOS010000651.1:0-43329 GCA_029582725.1 Solanum chiquidenum | reverse complement strand
AACTATGCTCGCAAGCCTCAGTCCACTAGAACTTAGTTGCTTTTTGAGTCAGCTTCATTAATGGTGCTGAAAGTGAAGAAAACCCCTCTACAAACCTTTTGTAGTACCCAGCTAACCCTAAGAAACTACGAACCTCAGTCGGAGTCATGGGTCTGGGCCAAGTCTTTATGGACTCAATCTTGTGTATCAACCGCAATGCCTGCATCTAATACAATAAGGCCTAGGAAAGCCATAGAGCTTAACCAGAACTCACACTTGAAGAACTTTGCATAAAGTTCCTGATCTCGAAGAACCTGAAGGACTGCTCGCAAATGATTTGCATGCTCAGCTTTTGAATGTGAATACACCAAAATATCATCAATAAATACAATCACAAACAAGTCTAGATACGGCCTGAATATACTATTCATCAGGTCCTTGAACACTGTTGGGGTACTAGTTAATCCAAAACACATTACCAAGAACTCAAAATGTCCATATCTAGTTATAAAAGCTGTCTTTGGACGTGTTTCTCCAGAACTCGTATCTGGTGGTACCCTGATCTTAAATTAATCTTTGATAAGCACTTAGCACCTTGTAACTTATCAAACAAGTCATCGATCCTCGAAAGGGGATACTTATTCTTTATAGTCGCCTTATTCAGCGGTTGATAATTGATACACATTCTTAGTGAGCCATCTTTCTTCCTTACGAATAACACTGGCACACTCCATGGTGAAGCACTAGGCCTAATAAAGCCTTTATCCAGCAAGTCTTTCAACTAATCCTTCAACTTCTTCAGCTCAGCAGGAGCCATTCTTTAAGGAGGGATAGATATGGGTTGTGTACCTGGTAGCATATTGATAGTAAAATCAATTTCTCATTCTGGAGGGATACTAGGGAGCTCGTCTGGAAATACATCTAGAAACTCATTAACTAACGGAATAGACTGAATAGTCAGTGGTTCTGCATCTATATCATGAACGCGAACAAGATGACAAATACAACCCTTAGTGATCATCCTTCTCGCCTTAAGATAGGAAATAAACCTACCATTTGACGTTGATGTATCGCCTTACCATTCCAGAACTGCCTCTCCTAGAAGGTGGAATCTAACAATATTTCTCCGACACTCAACATTAGAATAATAAGACGCTAACCAGTCCATATCCATAATAACGTCAAAATCAACCATCTCTAACTCTACCAGGTCCACAGAAGTCTGATGGTTGATAATTTCTACTGGGAAACCTCGATAGACTCTCCTGGCAATAATAGACTCACCAACTGGTGTAGATACAATAAAGGGTCGATCTAATGATTCTACTACTATACATAACTTCCCTGCAATAAATGGAGTAACATAAGACAGAGTAGATCCAGGATCTATCAAAGCATAAACACAATGGGAGTAAACAATCATTGTACTTATCACAACATTTGGTGATGACTCTGAGTCCTGTCGTCCCGTTAAGGAATATGTACGGTTTTATCCACTACCAAAACTAGATGCTCCCTCTCTGCCTCCGTCTCTACCAATACGTGCTGAAGTCTAGTGTCCACGCCCTGTAGACTGTACGGATGAGGAGGAACCTACTACTGACCTGGTCGATTGACCTATACCACCCTGACCTACGGTAGGGCAGTTTCTCCACTCATGCCCGTCCTGTCTACAAGAATAACAACTTCTGGAACCCTGTCTGCACCTCTCGAAATACATCCTACCGCAAGTAGGGCAACGCGGCGGGGCTATCCTACCCTAGTTTGAACCCATCTGTTATTGTGAGCCTGATGCTCGTGAACCCTCACCTGGTCCTGATTGTCCCTGACGATCAAATCTTCTACCCTTGAACTGTTGTGGTAGAGGTCTAGGCACCCTAATAGAATATCGGGGTCTGGGACCACCCTTAGAATCTCCCTGTGAACCAGCGGGCCTAGCCCTCTTCTGTCTTTTTCTCTCGACCCTCTCACTCTTATACTGTAGATGTCGGTGATTCTCTATGCCTTGTGCAAAGGCCTAAATTGGTGAGATATTCATATTATCATTTAGTACAGTGGTAGAACAAGTGTCGATATAGTCTGAGTCAAGACCTCCCACAAATCTACGCACCCTATTATGCATCGTATCAACAAATGATGGTGCATATCTAGCCAATGAATCAAATCTCAGCCCGTACTCTCGGACACTCATGCTACCCTGTCGGAGGTTCAGAAACAGTTCCACCCGGCCATCCCTAATCACTTGAGGTAAATAGTGATCTTTGAAAGATTTTGTAAAGAAATCCCAAGTGTGTAGAGATGCATCTTTTTACCTAGATCTCTCCTAACTTTCGTACCAAAATACTGCAACATCACGCAATCGAAATGCTGCTAACTTAACTGACTCAGTCGTTGAGGCATGCATGACTCTGAAGATCCTATGAAGCTGATCAACAAAGTGTTGAGGGTCCTCTCTGCGATCTGTCCCTGTGAACTGTGGAGGAGTCAAGGCAAGAAATTGACGAACTCTCGAACTTCCGGGCCCTTCAGAAGGTCCAACAACATCTAGCACAACTGACTGGCGTGGTGCAGCTTCTAATGGTGCCAACATATATACTGCACTCTTGAAATCCTGATCAGATGGAATAGGAGGAATTTGAGGTGGTACTGCTGGTGGAGCCAGAAGTCCTGTAGCCCTCGGAGGCTCCTGAAGCGATGGAGAAGTTATAGGGGGTTGAGAAAATGTCTCCCCCTGGGCCTCACAATGGGCTACCTCCACATGTGGTACCTTGCTGGTACCCTCGCTTGCAATTGTATCTAGCCCCTAGCTAGTTATGGTCTGTCTAGTGTCAGCCATCTCTATCTGCATACAAGTACTAATTATAAGCTAGAAACCTCAATCTCCATCTCTATCTTGCTTATCGAATGTGGTGCACAACACATTTATAAACAAGACTCTACTAGACACGGCTTGCAGACTCCCTTGGATATGATGTTGCTCTGATACCAAGTTTGCCACACCCAAAACTCGAGGGGCGCAACTGGCTCCTAATGCCAAAACTCATACCCGAGCCGACCTTGCTGAACCATTTGCTACTAGCGCATAGCAGCCACACGCAATCAAGGAAACAAACAAGTATATCTCGACTTAAAACTAAGCCCCTGGCCGGCAAGGCCCCTGTCAACATATATATAAAAGAAGCAGCTACTCCCAAGAGTTCATATAAAGAAATAGCCAACAAGCACAGAAGTTCTAACTGGGCCGTCGAAGTCACCATGATATCTATACAAAAATTGGAAGCAGATATATATCAAGACAACACATCAAACAGCTCACAAGCTTCAGTAAGCCAACAAAACTAGGCCAGTATGGCCATAACCTAGTTGTACACCCCACACACTAGTCTACAAGCCTCTAAGAGTAGTAAAGATTGGCGGGACAGGGCCGCAGCCTACCCATAAAGATATATACAACAAAAGGTAACAAACCTCCCAACTCTGGCAGCTCCGGAGAAAAGGGGTTAGCCAATCAGATAGAGGTCAATTTTGCTGCTGAGGAGGTCTACTAGATCGTCTGTCGGGGTCTGCATGCATGAATGCAGTGCCCCCAAGGCAATGGGGAGTCAGTAAAAAAATAATGCACAGAGTATGAAAGGATATAGACTAAATGAGCAAGTATCATAATATACCAAAAGCAATCACGTAAGGAAACCGAAATGTTAAATAAGCATGCTAACCCACTACTTAATCTAAAAATACAAAAATGATCAAACATCAACCTAACTAATCCTCCATAAGCTCGGCAGGTACAAACAATATACCACCTACCTAGGCCCCCATATGCCCAGAAGGTGCCAAATCAATCTACATACTCATATTGATAGTCCTTTATCTTTGTAAGAAGTCACATAGCCCTTTTTGGCAACGATTAGGCAGCACATTGCCCTCTTAGGCAACATCGTAGCTTTGTGGGCCGTGCATAGCCCTCTTTTGCATCAACACAACCCTGTAGACAACACATAGCCCTCTTTGGCATCAAAATAGCCGCGTAGGCAACACATAACACTCTTCGGCATCAATATAGCCCCGTGGGCAACACATAGACCTCTTTGGCGTCAAAATAACCCCGTAGGCAACACACAACCATCTTTGGCTTCAATATAGCCATGTGGGCAACACATAGCCCTCTATGGCAATAACATAGTCCTATTATACAATATCATAGCCCCAATAGGCAGTTCATAGCTCAACAACTAACCACAGTAGCCCCAAGGGCGACAACAAACAATTGAATAGGCTAAATGCGAGACATTTAGCTATAAACAATTTGTATGAATAATCTCCAAGTCGTTCCTAACTTAGGGTCTTTCTTAACAGATCATGAGTCCCTAAAATGAGGGTTTATAACCACCCAATCAGCCAACCACTAACAATTACATCTACAAGATTATCAACGTTAACTATCTCTAAGGAAACATAATGAACGAAGGATTAACCTTAACATACCTTTCCAATGAACGCTCAAAAGACCGTAGTTTCTTCACGAAAGTTTTTCCTTATGTCCTAAGCTTCGCAAACACCATATAAACACAGCTGGTATGCACCTATAAACAGTTCATAATTAATTTTAAATCGCCAGATTTGTCATATTGCCCCAACTTGTCAAAACGTCCGTACAAATTCATAAAAACAATCATAAAAGTGTCCCGATATGATTACTTTAGTTAACCAAGTTTAAACCTTGAAGAAACACCAATAACTACGAATTTATATCTTCAAGAACCTGCTCCAAACATCTAATAGAAAGGAAAAATGATTGCCACGTGTAGGGATTACGTTTCTAGGCACAGGGGCCATGTTTAATGGTCGAAATCGTCAAAAACTAACCTTCATCATGCTAGAACTCCATAGGAACCCTCTCTTAATCTTTCTCTCTGGTTTGGAACTGAAATGAAATATTTTCATGGCTTAAAACTTTAAATAAGCTGACATACCATATTTTTTACTCGACTCGGATTATTCCCCAGCAGTCCCTAGTAAAACCGTAATAACTTTTTACTCTAACGTTGATTTGATACGAGGTTTTGTGTGTTGCAAACTAGACTCGTAGACCTTCGATTTAATGAGTAATAGGCCTTCTAAATCTTTATATACTGGGAGAAAACATCCAATATATTTGACCCAAATTTCAGAGAAATCTTTTAAAAGGAACTTACGATAACTTTCGCCAACTTTTATTTTGCCACTTAACTTCAAAACTTGAGATACAACCCTTGAACACTTAAAATATGACATACCACATCATTTTTAATTTATTACGCACCCTCTTTATCTTTCCACGAATGTACAAATTAATTTAGACGTTGAGAAAAGTCGGGGTGTTACACATAGGCACCAAAGAAAATCTTTGCGGAATCTTAAAGATGCTTATAACCATTGTCAATATATTTATGTCGACGGAATGAGACCTCATCGGGAATACCATGACTCCCAAAAAAGGCATAATGAATACCCTTGGTGTTAGATGTACCCATGCTCCACGGGCACACGCAAACTCGTGTTGGTGTTCATCGTATCCTTCAAGACACCCAAACCTTTGAAATAGGTAGTCTAGCTTGACCTTTCCGCCTTCCACATATCTCAACGACATAAATTTATGCAACTCCAGGAGACTTAGTAAATCCCCTAGAAATATGGCCAATGAGATCAACGGCAACCCCTCTAATCGGTAGTTCCGTAAAACTACTGAACTCCTCCAATGTGGGAGTGATCTCGAAATCTAAGAATTTGAATGTCACACTGCTTGGGTCCTAAAGATTCATTATCTGAGTAACGAAGACTTTGTCACCTTGTATTCCTAGAAGTGACAATAGTAATCCCAAGTGCCCTCGAATCTCAGCTCCGTGTATTCTATGGATGTTTCTCCACCAATTTTGTAGGATTTGTGGCACCGAAACAACCATTTGGATATTCGACAAGTCTTGGTTTATGTTTATCTGAAAGGAAGGTAAAGGGTCTAATAAGTTTATTTTCTCCAAATCCGTTAAGTGTTTAGCTTGGATCATTAATATCAATTTCACACAAATGTATGTCGTCTAGTTTTAAAGAAGAAACTCATTGATATTTTGGTGGTTTCCTAAATGCAACGACAATATCTTATATTGTCTTGCCTAAGGTTATGCAACATGACCTATTTCTAGAGTAGGATTTTTTCTTAGATGATTGAGAGTGGGACTGAGTAAATGCAAGAAGGCGCACTATCTTAATTGCACCAACTCTGAAACTAATAAATCCAAAGAAAGTTTCGAAGGAGTGCAAGAACACCCCTCGCGTGTTCAGTGTATGTTTGTGTACGGCCAAAGAATCGATAGAAAGTGTAAATGACAGTGTGAGAAAAGCAGTAACAAGTAATGTTTTGGAACAAATAAGGAACACAAGTTTGGATTTTACTTGCGATCTTTCTGTCAAATCAATATATCAATAATAAGCTGAAAATAAACAAGTAATTATAAATGTTATTCCTAAATTGAGTATTCTATGGTTAAAACATAAGTAAGTTTTCCAGCAGAGTCGTCAAGCTATCGCATCTTATTTCAAACTCAAAAATAAGAAGACAAAAAATGAACTAGTTTTTGAAATATATTGCTAGAAGGGTGTTTCTATCACTCTTTCTCCCCATCGTTGGATCTTTCTCATATGTTTTTTTGTATCGATTCTTGATGGATTTCGATCGTTTCTGTATTTTTTTGAGAACCAAATGGGTTCCTTTTAATAGCCAAGTTGGGCTCCAAGAATTCAAAATTTATATTTTTGGAAACGCAAATCTCAGAGGAAACCAAAAAAGAAATGATGAAGAAGAAGAAAATTCTACTTTTTCAGATTGATTGGAAAGGGGTGAAAAATTGATGGCGCATCAAGCAAGGAACTATCGAAAATTGACATTTTTCGGCTGCCCAAAGCCATTTTCTCACTGAGGTGATGGGAGAGGATGTACTATTTGACCACTGGCGCCGCTTGCTGCAGCTCTTTTGGATTTGCCGGATTGATGCGACTGGTCGCTGTTCTTCGCGAGGAAGAAGACGCACAAAAGGGATGTGAGGGCGGCCATGGTGAAGGAGCGTAAGAGGTCTGAGGAAGAAGAACGGACAATGTGATTTCTGGGAAAGGAATGAGGATAGGGCGGCGGTAAGGGTCTAAAAAGGTGAAGAGTAAAGAGACGCAGCCTAAGGAAAAGGAGTTGAGAGGCGTTTCTTTTTCTTTCTGGGAAAGGAAGAAGACGTTGAAGTTTGTGGGGGGGGGGGGGAAGAAAATTCTTTAATTAAACAAAAGTATACTACTTAAGACTTCTATTAACAAAATATCAATATACTTA
Organism: Solanum chiquidenum; assembly: GCA_029582725.1. Taxonomy (NCBI): domain Eukaryota; kingdom Viridiplantae; phylum Streptophyta; class Magnoliopsida; order Solanales; family Solanaceae; genus Solanum; species Solanum chiquidenum. The sequence continues at coordinate 35,999 of JAJOOS010000651.1, read as the reverse complement.
TATTTAATTACAAACTAAGTTTTTAAATTACATATATAACAAAACATTTAATTTTTGTATTTAATTTAATTTCTTTACCCGATTTTTCTCTCTCTGACTCTTAGTAGTTTGTGCCATTTTATGTGGAGTGTAATTAGGTATTAAATTTTATCAAATATTCTCTCTCCTTAAACAGACCCACATACACACGATTGATTTTTTTTATTGCCTTTTTACGTTTTGTAGTCGTTTATTGTGATCATATTGAGTATTTCTTTTATATAAAAAATTTTATGGTACTAATAAAGTTGGTACAGTTATCAAAACTGAGTTATAGTTTCAATAAATATTAGAAATTCTTTGTTCAGCGGTATATCGAGTTAACCCTTCAATTTTCTTCATTCATATCTCTTATACCTTACATCTTCTTCACTTAATCGCTTATCATTCCAATTAACCAAAAACCTCATCATAATTCAATGGAGAAGACGCCGCGTAAAAAACCTAGGCTTCACAAATATGTTGTTGTCGTTGATATCACACCCATAATATGTTCAAGATCAACTTTTGAGTTGAATGCATTCACTTAATCAGCTGACAAAGTTTGTATTAGAGATGACAACAAATTCTCTGATAGAATTAACGAGTGTACTGTTATCAATTCATCATCATCCTACAAAGTTCAACAAAATAATGATTCTGATGTTGGTACAATGTTGAAGGGTAAAGAAAAATTGCTAGAAGTTCATTATCCTCAACGATTTTGAGAATGAAATCCCCTTTTCTAAAAGATTAAGAGTAAATAATGATCAGTGTTCAAAGGTTTATATTTATTATTTCATTTTTTGGTGACATGCAAGTTGTGAATTTTGTGCTTACTAGAAACATGTATGTACATTCAATAAAAAAAATTGTCGTATAAAATTTGATGGGGTTTTTGGAGCAAAGGTACGAAGGGTGTAAATCTAAAAGGGGCTAGTTTGATTAGTAAGAAAAGGAAAAAGACGACACAACCACCAAAGGTAAGTTTTTAATTTCGTTTATTATTACTGTATTGATTATTTTACTATTTGATGCAAATGTTTTCTTAGTTTATATTATAATATTTGCATTTTCTTAATACTATAATTTATTAATTTGTAATATATTACTTTTTAGATTAAGAAGAAACAATTGCGTTGGAGTTCCTATGTCGAGATCAATATTTTTGTTGATATAACAAATTTGATCAGAAAAATTGACAGTGTTCATTTGTTTAGAGAGTCACCTTTTGGTTATCTTTTAGACTTACCCCAAGTGAAAGTCCAACCTCAGATCATTAGAAGTCTGGTTCATCATTTATCTAACATTCGAAATGACATGTTTGTTTTTAACTTAAATGACAAAGAATTGCATTTTGGGCTTAGTGAATTTAGGGTAATTATTGGTTTCAAGTGTGGTGGGTGTATGAGTTTCGACCATGATCCGAACAGTACATCAAAGCTACTTTTCCATTACTTTCCAAATGTCATTGATAAGGTTTTGAAAGCTGATTTCATAAGAGTGTTTAATGAAGATGGACAGATTTTGGAAGAAGACTTTTTAATATGTCGATGATTTATTTAATTAGTACATTCATATTGTCTTCCCCATCAAAATATTTACATATCCCAAAAGATCATTTTTTATGTGTTGAGTCCGGACAATGCATTACGTATCCTTGGGGAAATCTCTCTTTTTTTAACCTACGACATTTCATATCGAACCAAATGGCAACAGATCCAGATTTTGTGAAGTTTGAAGGGTTTCCACTTGTGTTGCAAATTTAATTTTATGAATATTGCAACAAAGTTGATGTTTCAATTGCAATTCGTACATTCAATCGGACTCCTCAAATATTCAATTGAGATATTTCAAAAAAACAAGATCTATTTTGATCATCTCAAGAAAGGAATGTTCAGAAATATGGCAATCAGGTAATAGAAATTCTATAGGTACTATTAATTAAATTTATTTTATCTGAGTAGCTTATAGTCATAATTTTTTACTTTGGTTCAGTTTATATTTAAAGAGCTTTTGTTCATGGATGATGAACTTGCTTTTATTGAAGCGAAAAACCTTAGTGTTTTGATCGATTTAGCATTCAACAAGAAGCGCGAACGTGATAGATATGTAAGGCAAAATGAGAATTTACAGACTCACAGTGTTGTACGGTAAAATGACAAAGATTTGCCTCATAATTCTTCACACAATGTTGGAAGTGATTCGAGTATGACATTTAATAAGGATTTGCAGAAGATTGCTCAAGAAGTTGTGAAGGTTCGATTATAAATTTTACTTACTGTCATAATGCTGGTTGATGAATTATTAATATCATTTTAATTTTGTTAGGTTCGTAATGACTTGGAAAAGTTTGAAAATAATGTAGATGCTAAGTTTATTGAAATGAAGGCGTTTATGGATTCTACATTCAAACATATCATTGAAGAGTTGAAATCTCTTCAAAATGATGTTTCAACAAACAAATATTTAGGTGTTGAACAGGTTAGTCTACTTATTAATATATGGACTTATTATTTACATAAAATTTAATCTTTAGATAATCTTTTTTTTTTTTACAGATTACTGAGTTCAACTATAACTTATATTTCAATTCAGAGTGGTAAGATGAAAGGAATTTCATGTGGAGAATCTAAGGATCAATGTGCTAATGAAACATACAATAGTGAGAATAGATCAATTCAGAAAGAGAAGTTTAATATGAAAGTTGCAGGTGATGTCAATATAAGTAGTCTATTGCCTTTTATTTAATTTTTTGGTTAATATTTTAGTTTGTTACTAGGTAAATTACTCGTGCTTCTCACGGGATTGACTATTTTACTAAGCTTACATATGATCTTTCGATAATATTCATATTTTCGATACATACACTACATTGTCAAGAATATTTTATGTTAAGGCAAAGCGTTCCTCTGAAATCTTACATGCTATATTTTTAATTTTTTTTTTGTCATAGAAAAATTAGTCATAGAGAGATTTTAAGTATAAAAAAGAAGTCTAAGAAAATTTTCATAGAAATAGTTGGTCAGAAGTAATGAAATTTGCTAAATTCCAATAAGTTATAAAGAACAACATCAGACGTTAAGGAAGATACCATAATGCCTCGAACAACAACACTCCCAAGTAAAGTGGAACATCACGTCCATACAAGAACATAATAAACTAAACTCAAATTGAAGACCTTCATCTCCTTTCTTATGAACCTCCATCAATCTGTTTTTATTATAGGATGACGTATCATGTGTATGTTAAAAATGACCTTAAAATTGTTAGTATCATTAATGTTTTTTCTCATTTTCTCAGAGTACTCATTACTATTGCTTAGGTTTCATATCACCGGCCCCAACTTATTTGGATTGAATGGAACTGTTCACAACTGGATATTCTAAACCAAAATTTTGGCACATAACATATTAAAATCTCACAACATAATTTTGTGAGCACTTGAACTCACAAATATCCACAAATAATAATAAAGACAACCTTACTTTCCTAGCAATCAAGAATAAAAAGGCATATTGCTTAACATATTTTTCAAAAAGATAGTGTATCAAGTTGTATCCAAGTTTACAGTTCACAAATTTAATTGAAATAATCCAAATGAAAGAGTTCTTACTTCTTTATAAAAAAATCAAAAAAGTTTATCAACATAAAGAGTTATCATTACAGTAAAAATGATCTTTAACAGCAATTAATAGCTTAATTGTCGCTAAATATGTATTTTCAGAGGCAATTGGTACTCTCTATAAATGTCCTTAAAGTTTATTGCAACATTGACTCTAATGACAATTAATTAATGTCGGTAAAGCCTCTAACACTTTTCGTTAATGTGCATATTTATTGATAAAAATTATTTTTGCTATAGTGTATTCTGGACATTTGTTTGTTTCAAGAAAACTTGATCTCTTATTATGCCCAAAAAGATGAGACGAAGAAATATGACAAATTACTTAACTTGCAACAAAAGAAGTGGACTAATTGTGCCTATACTAATATTCTAGAAAGAGTGCAATGACATAAAAATTATTTGTACCTAAGAAAAAATAATCAAAATAATATATTAACTGTGGCAAGCAAGAGAGCAATCTGTTTTGTTCTTTTAACAAACTTCATCATTGATTTTGTATTAGGTATCACATATGTGTTGTTGTGTACTATCAATTAAAGCACAACGCACAAGAAATTTTCCCAAAAAGTATATGAAAAATCCTACAGGAAGGGACAAAAGAAAAGATAAATTTTCAATCCTCACTGAAATTTTTAACAGAGTTCAGAAAAAGTCACCAAAATAGCAAATAGAAATCGCAATAGATACATGAATCACTATGACTTACAGTAAAAGATTAAGCTTCATGAAATATGAGGAATGAAACGCACTTCATAAGAAGTTTAATTAATGTACTTGAATTCGACTCCCCTATAGCAAAAAAAAACCTACAAATAATAGTGGCAGAAATAAAAGTTTTGTTTACTAAAGAACCAAATGTAATGAATTTGACCATTTCAAAACGTTATGAGTTGTTGAATGAGAGGTGCAAGAGTAGTAATGTCACATTGCAATCAAAATCAATATTCTTTAATTTGTTTATACGAAGAAACCTGTAGAAAGGGATAAAAGAGAAGATCAATTTTCAATCATCTTTACTGAAATTTTTAAAAGAGTTAAAAAAAGTCACCAAAATAACAAAAAGAAATTGTCATAATTACATGAATCACTAAGCTCCATGAAATAGGAGGAAGAACACTTTGAGGAATGAAACAAACTTCATAAGAAGCTTAATTAATGTATTTGCATTCGACTACCCTACAGCGAAAAAACACCTACAAATAATTGTGGCAGGAAATCCCTCTATTTATAGATAACAAAGGGTAGTGTGAATAAATGTTTATTCCGCCTTTCGGAAAGGTCATAACTCTTTGTAAAAGTTACAACCCTTTGAAAAGGTCACAACTTTTCATAAAAGCAACAATTTTTCATAAAAGTCGCAACTCTTCATAAAAGTTACAACGTTTGATATAAAAGTCGCAACTCTTCCTAAAAGTCACAACTTTTCATAAAATTTACAACTTTTAATGAAAAGGGAAGGCTAGTATTGAAAATAAATAAATTAAAAGGGAATTCTGGTTTTCGGTTGCGCCACGTAGGCGGGCCTAGGGTTCTCTTTTATATATATACTAGTAAAATTACCTGCGCTTCGCGCAAAAATTTAATATTACAGAATTTATAAAATAATACTTAAAACCTATTAGTCATTAAAACTAAAACACTATATTGTCTTACATACAAAATTACTTAGTAACGAACATTAATAATGTAAAGGAAAATGATAATTATAACATCTTATCATTTATCCTTCAATCAATCATCTTTAACTTGATTTTATAATTTATCCTTTTGCCTCCAGGAAGTGTTACTATTTGATATTTTTTGGAAATTAGATGAACATCAACATGATATATTAAATTTTCTAATAAATAAATAATTTTTTATCTGTAATAACAAATACTTCTACACAATAACTTTACAGAAACATAAACAACAAAGTTTAAAACATGTACTAAAAAATAACAATTAATATCATAAGCATAAATTAATGACTGTGAAAAAATATATACCAGGATCTATAAAAATAGAATGAAACAGAAAGGAAAAAATTGAGCCCACTGAATGCACAATGTCCCCCCTTAAGGAAATTACTCCCCTCTAGTACCTGAGGTTTAAATAAATAAATTCTATCAGGATGGAACGATTCTATTCACAAGTGTATTGATACAAAAACAATGATGTCATTGAACCACTCAATATGAGCAAAATACACGAATATTTAATTTGCAGAAGAAGAAGAAAAAATTTAGAATTTTTGTTGTTTTAAAATGCAAGGAAATCCCTCTATTTATAGACATCAAAGGGTAGTGTGAAAAAATGTTTATTGTGCCTTATCGGAAATGTCACAAATCTTTGGAAAAGTTACAACCCTTCGGAAAGGTCACAACCTTTCATAAAAGTCACAATTTTTCATAAAAGTCGCAACTCTTCATAATAGTCGCAACTCTTCATAAAAGTCATAATTTTTCATAAAAGTCAAATATTTTCATGAAAGGGGAAGGCTATTTTTGAAAATAAATAAATTTAAAAGGAAACTCTAACTTGTAGTAGCGCCACGTAGGCTAGCCTAGGGTTTTCTTTTATATAAATATATGGTATGATATATGATTATATGTAGATTGATTGGTATATAATTAGTTTAAAACTCCACTGTTTGTTGGTAGCATATTTTTGGTAATTTATATTTCACAATTTATTTATATATTCACTAGTTGCATTTGTTTGATCGATTGTTTATTATACATTATGACAGTTTGAAAGATTTGTTTTTTATTTTTAATAGTCTGTCTACAGCATGTTAGTGTTATTGTTTATAAGTATATATTCAAAAAATAGTTTGTAGCCTAGGGTTTTCTTTTATATAAATATATGATATGATATATGATTATATGTAGATTGATTGGTATATAATTAGTTTAAGACTCCACTGTTTGTTGGTAGCATATTTTTGGTAATTTATATTTCACAATTTATTTATATATTCACTAGTTGCATTTGTTTGATCGATTGTTTATTATACATTATGACAGTTTGAAAGATTTGTTTTTTATTTTTAATAGTCTGTCTACAGCATGTTAGTGTTATTGTTTATAAGTATATATTCAAAAAATAGTTTGTATAATGGTAGAACTTGCAGGTAAGTTGGTATACATAATGAATTTTATCTTGTATTTAAGGATTTTGTTTTGATTTTTTCATATGGGTGAAGCATATAATGATTTTATGTTATCTGTTTAGTTGTGTGTGTGTATATATATATATATATATATATAAATAGGGTTGATTTTTTTGTATGATAAAAATTGGTATAAATTATGAATTATGATAAAAGTTAGTGTAATAATTGGTTCTCTAAGTGTTGAACAATATAATATTTTTCTGTTAACTGTTCATTATATAATATAGTGTGTTGGTTTTTAAATACGTTTCAAATATTTTTGTTGAGAATATTTAATAAATAATTGACTTTCACTTTTCTTTGAATATTGAGAATAATAAGATTTTATTTGAGGATCCAAGAAAAGAAAGGGTTGAGGTTCAAGTGGAACATTTGCAAGAATGTGGTGATAATATAGGTAAGTTTTTTGGTTACTGTAAATATTGTTTTTATTTAGAAAAAATTGAAATAATTTTTTTGGTTACTGAAAATAATAATGTTTATATCCTTTTTTTTAGGTGATGTTGCTGTGGGTTTTGGAAAAAATAGGAATACTTCTACACTGCATGATTTTGTTATACCAACCATGCGTGAATCACAGTTAGTTGCTCTTGAAACTGGACAAACATATGTGTCATCTTTGGCTGATGTTGACTCTGAAAATAGATTTGTAACCCCTTTGGTTGTTGTTGAAGTTCAAAACATATAGGTCAAATCATTGGGTAATGTTGTAGTTGAAGACACACATGTTACACCAGTTCAACATGTTCGTACCAAGCTGCCAGGAAAGTATGCTCAATCACCATACACTCATCTAAGTGAATTTGGTGGTACATCGGGAAAGACATTGTTCTACTGTTCATGGAAATACTCTTTTGTAAATTACAAAGGGTTTAATATGTACAACAATGTGATCTCACATTTTAAAAATGGATTGAAAATAAACTATTCAGAAAACGTGGCAAGTATGTATAGTAATTTAAATGTATTGTTTTATTTTCTTGTTTCTCAATATCCTTGTTATAACTGGATATTTTGTTTGCAAGGAAAACTAGTTTCTTCACAACTGCCAAAAACTCAATTGACCCTCCCTTTAAGTTTGGAGTTGGTAGAGTAGATTTGATGGACTAATTTTATCCGTTGGCTTTTGCAGGACATCCTTGGGGAGATTTGGTAAATTTCTAACCTTGTCACATTATGGTTAACTAATTTTGGTATATGATGTTTGTTGTGTTTATTTTGTTGTTTTGATAAGTGTAACTAAAGTATATGAGAGTTTATTTATACGGATGAAAACTAAAGTATACAAACATAGATTCTTAAATATATAGTCTCTTAGGTTATTGAACAGTCATTGGTGTTTTGGTTAAATCAATTTTTTTTATATATATCTTATTGGTTGCTATCTGATAACACATTTATTTATACAACACGTTGATGTGATAATGTACTATCTCCGTAAGTTTTGCAAGTATGGTCCTGACAATAGTACGAGAGTTACTACACCTGATTCATTTTTCATCAAGTGGGTTGTAAAAATTCATGATGCTTGGGAGGCAAATGGTAAAGAGGAAAGACTGATTAATATTCACTATGATGTTGCTCAATATATAAGAGGTGATAAGATTCTTGTCAATACTCCATGGGTGGATGTTGATTATGTTTGCATTCCAATCAATAGTAGCGCTTCATTTCACTGGTTTCTTGTAGTTTTTTCAATTTATTGGAGTTGCATAAGTATCTTGAAAATTCTTATTACTATAATATGTTGAACAATAATCTTCGTGATGTTTGTTTCTGTATCTAATAGCTGCAACTGCATGACTATAAGCAATTTCATCATGTTGAAATCGTCCACAACTACACATTCTAGTATTTAGACAAACTGTAAACCTTTTTGCACTATCTATAATTGTATGAAGATGTTCAGTTGATGTGCGTACCTTCATTTGAAACAAAATCAAATTCAATATAAAAAAATCAACATACAGTATAACCTTAAAGACATGTTTATACTTACAATCATATGATGCGACATTTTATTGTTATCCTCCAACATTTTATTGTACTTATTGGTTAAGGTTGTTGTAGTTTTTCTTCCTTCTTCATTTTGTTTTTCGTTCCAAGCTTCAATTGTTTTGCGTATAAACTTCAACAAAGACACTACTGACAACCTTCTTCCAACTAGAATTGCATTATTGATTGACTCTGCAATGTTACTTGTTAAAGTCCAAGTCCTCTTTACTGGTGAATGGCAACGTGATAATTTTCATAATTTATTTTCTCTAGATATGCACGATATCTTGGATTAATTTGATCCACCCGTTCCATCAGTTCATCAAACTCTTGCATAGTATATATTTTTGCTAGACCGAAGAATAATTCTCTAATAAATATTCTTGTAGATAAGTGGCAACTTCCATGACTAGTAGGGGTAAAAATTAGTGGAAAGGGACACGATAGCTGTGATGAGAGAAAATAGAATGTGGGACATTTGTTGGAGGTGGGAAGTGGGTTAATGTGCATAGAACACATTGACTACAAATTGAAGTGAAAAGAAAGAAACATTGACTATCCAACAACATAAAATATACAATCTTTACTCAGAACAATTAATCCATCACGAGTACTCAGAATAATTAATCTATCATGAGTTACATGGTCAATCCAACATATTAATTGTCATACCTAAGATGGCCAATGGGGCGGTATGAGTTTAAAGCTATGCAGGGCTGGTCAATCTCTAAGCGGATGCAACTGCGAAGCAAGGCGGGTCAAAGCCTTGATTTTTAAATATTATGCGAGTGCAGGGCGGGTCTCCTACAATATTTGTCAACAAAGTTTTAGATGACTGCCACTTTTTTTTACTTTTTAAAGATTTGGATCTAGGGTTTATTTTCAATTACTGATTAAACCTCTGTTAATGGTAAAAACTTTTTTTAAAAAAAATTGTCCATGACTTTACTTTCTAAAATTATAATTTATCAATTTTGCTAGCTAAAACCCTAATAAAATAGTTTTAAATCAACTGTTAAATTATTCAATGGTACTTTATAAAACTAAAAAATATTTGTATAGCGTGAGTAAGAAAAAAACTTAAGTGGGACGGAGCGGATTTATTAGGCTGTAGCCAAGCAGGTTGAGAATAGAAAAAATGCTATGTAAGACGAGGCAGAGCAAATTGAGAATTTTGTGGGTTTGACAAAACCCGCCCATCCCCATTTCCATCCCTAGCCATACCCATTAAGAGGTAAAGTTATCTTTATAAATATCCCAAGGTCTTCTTATACTTCATCTTTGTCCAAAGCTCGCAGTCATGTAAACCCTTTTTGATGAGATTTGTGGAAACAATACCGCAGACATTGAATGAAACAGAAAAAACGTACATAATTAGGCCCAACTTTAAAACTGAATACCCAAAAACGTTTAAAAAGATGAGTACCGGTTGATATCAAGGTTCCGAAGGTTCCATTCCGTGTAAAATTTCCTATATATATATGTATCTTATGAATACGTACAGTGGATTCTTAACTGCATACCATTTTTCCGAATGATGAATTTGGCTAATGCATGCAATTGGCTCTTCATGTAGTTTGATGCATGTAAATGTTTATATCGATTTTCAACAGCTAAAAAGTAAAACAGATAAAATAAAAAAACTATAGAAATAATTTGATCACATTAGAATAAACAGATGAAACACTTGCTGCAATAGAGTGAAACACTGACAGATACCCTTATAAATGCACGCAACTCCAATTTTTAACATACTTGCAGTATCTGAAAACTGAGCAAACTTGGTGAAAACAGAAGCTCGCTCACAACACTACTTTTACATTTTGCAGAGTTGCTACAACATCTTTACATATGTGAGGAAGGAGGAGGATTCAAAGAACTAAAAAATTGACCATACATAATAGTGAAGTTAATAAATCAGAAATGATAAAAGTAACCTAATATACAAGAATGGGCACTATCACACTCTAATTTACAGACACCTAGGGCTTCCTTTAAACATGTACAAAAGGGTGGTAAAGCTTTAATATTATCTCCACCACCTGCTGTAAAATGATATTGGGGTAGAGAGAGAGAGAATGAAATATCAAACTGGTGAAAATCTCAAAATTCCCTATATGGTCATATTCTTGTAGACGTACTCTCGTGACACCCGAATCTATTTTGTTTTAGTATCAATAGTTCTTTCAATGACAAGCATAGGTTTTATTCTTCTCTCAACCTCACTGCTCAGTAACTTGAGCTCTTCAACAATCATAGAAAAAGCAGCTTTGCAAGAATCTTCATCTCGAAAAGCCAGAGTCCACCGCCCATCGACCAAAGCTTTTGACTTGACTTTAGGATGGGCTGTATGCTTTGCACCATCTATGCAAGGGAAAGAGGATGGGCGTATTCGAAGGTGTAACCATCTCATGTGCTTCTCGTCAATTCTGGGCTGAAGTGGGAAAGCAAGAAAATGACAACCATAGACTAAATAGATTATAACTACTGTTTTTTTCTTCAAAGAATATTCCAGTCTAGCACCGATTGGGAAGTAGTAATTAGTGAGATTTCCATTTCAAAAGATCACTGGCATTAGGGATACCATTGCAAGGTCGAATTTTCAGGTTCATTTCGAGTAGGTTGTTTGCTTTCTATTTGGTAGTTCTTCTAAAGCTACTCAATGCAAGGTCTGAGTTTTATCTAATGCAGCCTAGTCATTTTTAATACAAAATCTACCTAATAAAACAGGGCATAGCTTATTAAAAAAATGGATAGCAGTATTAGCCCAAAAAAGGGTATACTTACATTGCAACCACCCAGAGGTGCAACTACACGAACCACACCAAAGCTTGGCCTCACAGGTAATTCATCAGCAAGGATAAGCCATCCAGAGGTTCCTATAGTGATGGCTAGAAAGTGGAAATGGCGTTCTTTGCCCCTCTCAAATGCAATTCTACAAGGAACCGCATCAACTACAGAACAACAGAGCAAAGCAGGTTTAGAACGTTGACAATAGGTTCCTTCATAGAGCAGATTATGTCAATACCATTTGGTCTAGTATTTGGTGTGGCATTGGGAGGTTATGAATTCTTTTCTTCTTTTTGGAGGTTCAGAAATGCTGTAAGAAGAATATAGGAAGAACAAAAAACAGAAACTGACCAAGACTTAATTCAGCGCTTTGTTTTGGACCCAAACTGTCAATGCCAGCCCTTTTTGCTCGGGATGTTTCCATGACATCAACTGTAGGATGTATAGGAGGTTGATCGGGCAACAATTTTCCTTCTGAAAAAATATGAAGCTGATGGAGTAGTACAAACACCTGTAATTATCAAAACAAAGATTAGCAGGATATCAATTTAAAGCCGAGTTTATTAATTATTGGAGATTCCCAGTGGACACTAGTTTTCCATCTCAAGCATTTGGAGGCCCCAAATATTCATTGAGTATCAGCATTCATATCTGATAAGATGCAGGACAACCTTGGCAATCTTGAACAATCTTTCACCAGCAGCAAAAGATGATTCCCCAGAAGCAACTTCTGTCATGGAAAAAACAGTGCAACAAAATTAAAAGCAGAAGAGTCGGAAGATGCCAATCAAACGTGCAGTAGACTGTAAATAATTAGAAGTTACTTTTCATAGAGAAAAAGCCCAAAATAGTCCCTTATCTATGGGTTAAGACTCAAAAGTCACCCTTGAGTTATCACATGGAGCACTACGAGTCCCTCATGTTTGCAATATTGGTGTACTTTTGGTCTCCCCCAAAATTTTGCTTATTTTTTAATGTTGATTTTGTCCATGATTTTATATAGAAATGTTCAATCATCTTTTTATATATTTAGTAAAAATAATAACTCCATGTAAGAGAAGGTGATGAAGAACACCTTGTTCTGTTCGGTAGAAATATAGTTGCAACTGAACTAAGAACACCTTGACATATGACGTTGCAAGAAAAGAAAATTTTGTATTATTGCACGTGAAATCAACGTGATAAACCTCTCAATTTTAGCTGCAGTAATATTTCTACTAAATAAAACAAGGTGTTCTTCTCACCTTTTCTTACATGGGGATATAATTTCCACTAAATAAATAAAAAGAAGATTAAACATTCCATATATAAATTGTGGATAAAATCAATGTTAAAAATAGGCAAAAGTTTGAGGAAGGACCAAAAGTGCACCAATATTGCAAATATGAGGGACTATTAGTGTTCCATGTAAAAATTCAAGGATGACTTTGAGTTTTAACCCAAATATAAGGGACTATTTTGGGCTTTTTCTCTTTTTCATAACCTTAAGGTAATTAAAGCCAAGAGATCAAGAAGGGAAGAGAGGAACAATCATACCTTCAGAAAGGGACTTGTGTGCTGGCAAAAGCATTGATTTAGGATCTTTCCTTGGAGAAGAAGCTTCAATAGCTGCAAGTGACATGCTCTTCACATTAATTTATCATCTAAAAGGAAATAACGGAAACATTTAATAAGGGGAAGTATGGGCAGTAACATACTTCTTTTGCACTTCCTCCACTCATCACATAGTACCATAATTAGCAGATCAGGCCAACTTCCTTTTGTTTCATCAAGAATACAGCTAGTACAATTGTGGAATGTATCCTTCACACATTACAAACGCTCACCTCATTAACAACAGGTTAACCAAGAAATGACTATTACAATTAAAGTTGAATTTGTTTTTATCATCTGGAAAAGAGAACGAAAGAAGCAACCCTCCTATGAAGACTCTTCGAAAATTTTAAGTCCAACAAGATATAATTCTTACTTTCTCCATCCAATTTATACGGTGTTGACTTGCATGTAGTTTAAGAGATGAAAGAGAATTTTAACCAAATATATGCAAAGCACCAAAAGTATTCTTTTAAATAAGTGGTGAAGAGAGTTCCACAAGTCATTCAATAGTAAATGAGTGATGGTGAGGGTCCCAACAAGTCATGTCCTTAAGCATAAATGGAAATAAAAATTGAGCAGTTTCAAAGATAAAAGTGTCCTTTTGCCAGAGTAAAAGGGAAAGTATCACATAAAATGGGACCAAGGGAGTAGGGTGATCGAGGCATAATCCTCCTAATTTCAAAAAACTTGCTTAGTGCAATCTTTAATGCTATAAGCCTTTGTCGCACCAACTACTGCTGACACAATTAGATAAAAAATTCAACCAGCATAGATAAAATAAAGGAAAAAGTACAAGAGGTAAGTTTCTAGTTGTTTGCAGAAACAACTTACTTTCAATAATTCAAGATGATGACTTCTAAAATCCGCCTTACTGTATGGAAGCAACTGGCGAAAAAGCCAACCACCGTCCCACAATGTTTCTGCAGAGATATTTGACCTGCAGAATAGACTGACCAATGCATCGAGTACCTATAAAAAAAGTTCACTTATTTGATGATATTTTCAATCTTAAACTAAATTAATACAAGACCAATAACAAGGAGCTACTAATAGAACTGTAACTAAATCATCAATACTAAAGACTGAAATTTGTGTCCCTGTAAAGCTCTAACTTAATGAATTTTAAGCACTAGAAATATTCAAGTAGCACCTTGAATTTCACACATGAAAAATTAACTCTCTTTTTCTTGCCATATGATGACAAGCCTAAACTGGAACCTAGGAATTTCTTAAATATTATACAGCCTAAATCAACTGTACAGGTTTTCTTGATAAATAAAAGCTGCCCAAAAGGCCAAATTCGTTGATTAAAAAAAATACTGTACAGCCTTCTATTTTGGTGTCAGGTTAAATGTTCATCGACAAAAAGGGAAGATGATACAATAAGAGAAATCATTATATAAGATAACAAAGTCGTTTTCAGATGGGTCCATCATTTGTAGGAAATTTGTTTCATACCTGAGGACTGATAATAAGTTCCAAGGATAATCCAAGATGCTTAGATTATGTGTAGAGTTTTATGTGGACTTCACGTATTAAATGGCTAATTTTCACTATGGTTGGAGACAATCCCTCAACTTTTCATAATATCAAACTATGGCCTTTTGAGGGGAATAAGGTTTAAAGCTTATTTTGTTTGCAAATATTTGGGAATAAAACAATAACTCTCTCCCAACTTTGGAGAAAAACTTTCAACTACCTTTGAAAATTGAAAAGCTACATACGTTTTCCCAGAATTGAAAAAATTCTTCCAAATTTACAACAAAGCTTTAAATAATTTCAAATTTTGGTTTTCTCAAAACAACAAAAAAAAACAAAGAGGAAAAAGAACATAAAGTTTGAGAAACTGATAAAAGGACAACATTCTTCAAGCATTTTTCCAGAAAATACCCGAGAAACATGTTCGATTCTCTACTAGAAAACACCACTTGTGTACTACTCAATTTGTCCTGTTTTATGAGTCATGCTTTCCTTTTTAGTCTATCAAAAAACGAATGTTTTTTTTTTATATTATAAAACAATTTAATTTTGAAGTTCTCATTTTACCCTTAATGAGATGATTTAGGGCCACACAAATATCTCGGGCTTGTTTTAAACTACAAACTTCAATAGTCTTTCTTTCTTTCTTGAATTATGCACCCAGTTCATAAATGGGATGGATGGAGTAATATTTAACCCAAAAAATAGTGGAGACATATCCCCAATGATTTTATGGCATTTAATCAGAAACACTGGCTAATTTTAAAAACAATGTGATCCAAAACTTTAAGAATCTTCATCATAAAGAGAGCTCTGAAAGGAGCTTTACTGTTGCTACCTTCACAACTTTAAGAATTAAACAGAAGAAAGCAAAGAAATTAGATTACAGGCTAATTAGCTTACTAGGAAGAATCTATAATATTATTGCCAAGATACATGCTTTGCTAAGGGAGATAAATAATAGATGTAGTTCTTTTAGCTAATGAATGCTTGGTTTCTAGGATGAGGCGGAAGGAAGCCTAAGTGATTAGAGAACTGGAACTAGAAAGGCATATCATCAAATCTACTAAAAAGTTTATGAAAGCTATGGCCATTGTAGACAAACAGATCAATTGAATGAAAAATCTAGTGAATCCCTCTTACTCCGTAAGTAATTCGAGGCAACTCAAGAACATGTTGACAAGCTCAAATGGAAAGCACCTCCATCTTCTAACCTTAAAGTTGTGGGTTTGAGTCACCAAGGGAGCAAATTACCTAATAAAAGCTAACTCAAAAACATGAATATTGACAATATGAAGTTGAATACTACCACCACATTCCACTTAAAGGTTCTCTATTCTTATAAATGTCAATCCAGAAAATTTCTTTCTTTCATCCAAAAGACCAGTACAGGGTGATTCCCCAAAAAAAATCTTATTTCTATTTGTTTGGAATTTTGAGTACAAAGGTACACACAACTGTCAAAGCTTCTTTTATCCAGACTGGATAGATTTCTCATCTTTACTCAAATGGGATGAGGAATTTTATTTTTTTTGAGATAGTTAACTGGTATTATAACCAGAGAAGCACACCAATAGTGAACTCATGTAGTAATTACATCAAAAGTATAGAGGATTTGTCAAAAAGAATCTAAACACCTATCTCCCTCATAAACTATCTAAGAATAGGGTGATGTCCCCCGGATCCTTGGGAATAGTATGGGTACACCAAAAGTAAAAGGTCACTAAATAGTTCATTTTAATGCTTTGAAAAGGAATACTCTTGTTCTCAAAACATCTCTGATTTCTCTCACTCCATATTGTCCACCAGATGCAGGCAGGGACAATCTTCCATCTCTCCTTGTGTCTTGGCTGATTTCCATCTCTATACCAACATGCTAGGACTTCTGCAGTATTTCTACGCATGGTCCATGTGATACCTCTCAAGTTAATGAAATACTTCCATAGTTTCTCGGTATCTTTACAATGCAAAAAAAGATGATTTATTGTCCGTCTCAGATTCACAAAAAAAAAAATATGGGGCATAAGTCCTTTCCTTTTTTCATTAAGTTATCATGAGTCAGAACAGATTGTCTTGCAACAACCATGTGAAGCAAGTCACCTTATGTGGTATCTACAGATTGTCTTGCAACAACCATGTGAAGCAAGTCACCTTATGTGGTATCTTCCCTTTCCGGATCATCTTCCAAGGCCACAACTCATTGGTTTCAGTTGAAATGTCTAGTAATTTGTAGGTTGATTTCACTTTGAACTTGTTATCTTTCTCCAGCTTTCACATCAATTTGTCTTCCTCAGAAGTGAGATTCTTGGCTTGTTCCAAGGTATTGTAGAACAGAGTCATTCTCTCCACTTCCCAGTCATTGAGGAACCTTCTGAAAATCAGGTTCCATTCGTGTTCATTTCTAACTTCTAAAATTGTGGCCATTTTCTTCTGATTTTGGGAATATAAATGTCTGGGAACTGTTATTTCAAAGGTGTTTGTCCCATCCATATATCATTCCAGAACAAGGTTTTCCTCCCATTTCCCACATTAATCACAGAGTTGCCACATTCTTAGCCACTGATTTCTAATAGTTCTCCAAGACCCACACCAAAAGGAATATTAACCTCCTTAGTAGTCCATGGTCCTTCCTTTCCATATCTTGAAAAGATAGTCTTTCCATAAGCTCTGATCATCTGTTGCTAGTCTCCAGAGCCATCATTTTAGCAGAAGGCTATTATTGTGGGCTTTCAAATCTTTAATTCCTAGACCTCCCTCTTTTTTGTTGGAAATAACAGCATCCCACTTAACCAAATGAAATTTCTTTTCCCCTTCCCCATTACCTTGCGAAAGAAAATTTCTTCAGGCATAGGAAAGAGGGACATCATATAGGTCGGCATGGCATCAAGAACATTGTTGATAAGTGTGACTCTACCACCCAAGGATAAGTATTGACTATTGCCTTCTCTAGTTAACCAACGTTTTTTTCACATTTTTCCACCACAGAGTTTCAGATGCTCAAAGATTTACTCTTAGCTCCCAAAGGCATGCCAAGATAGGAGGTGGGAAGTTGCCCTATCTTGCCACCTAATATGTTTGCCAGGGGGCTGATCTGTGGTACGTCATTCACAGGATAGATAAAGCTTTTTCCCCAATTGATATGGAGTCATGTTCACTCTCTGCATCACAAAATACTAATGTGTCATCAACATATTGTAGGTGGGAGATAGACACTCCCAGTGAATCCCCCTCACTCACTTTGGAGCCCCTAATTTTGTTATTAACCTAAGCAATCTTCAGCATATCACTTAGACCTCTCATAGCTAGGATGAATAGAAACGGAGAAAGGGATCTCTTTGTCTCAATCCTCTCTCAAAGGAAAAGAAGCCAGATGGTGAGCCATTAATCAAACCACTAGATGGTGAGAACATCATTGTGGTCATACAAAACCTCATCCATTTTATCCAGGTGTTGTCTAACCCCATCCTCCTGAGTGTGCTCCACAAATATTCCCAGTTCAAATGATGATAAGCTTTCTCTATGTCTAGCTTGCAAAGAATTCCTGGGTCTTTGGATATGGTTCTCACATCTACACATTCATTGGCCACCAAAATGGTATCTATAATTTGTCTACCCTTTATGAAGGCCATTTGTTGATCATCTACCAACTTTGGCATAACCCTCTTGAGTCTTTCTGTTAGGATCTTTGAGATGATTTTGTAGAAGCTCCCAATTAGGCTAATTGGCCTGAAATCTTTCAATTCAGATTCTCCCACTTTCTTAGGAATTAGGGCTATAAAAGTGGCATTAAAACTTCTCTCAAAATAGCCCTGGAGGTTCTAGATGGCAGCTACCACTTCCTCCTTAATCACTTCCCAAATAGAAGGCCATTGAGAAACCATATGGGCCCTGGTGCTTTATCTCTTGCACATGAGAACACACTATTTTTTATTTCCTGCTCTTCAAATTGGCCTTGCAATGCAATATTATCCTTCACTGATCATGAGTTAGAATCTAGGATTGAATTGAGGTCTCCATACTTTTGACTCACTATATAGTTTCTAGTGAATCTAATTATTCCATCTTTGATCCCAGCTGGTTCAGTAACATTAGCTCCATTCATGATCAATTTGTCAATGTTGTTGTACCTCTTGTGACAGTTAACAATCCTATAGAAATATTTTGAATTCTTGTTCCCTTCCTTAAGGGAACTAGATCTTTGCCTCCAAGCCACTTCCTCCCTCTTGGCAATTTCCTCCAACTCCACTGTCAATACCGCTCTCAAGTAGGACTCATCTTCAAATAAAGTTCTTTAATCTTGAATCAAATCTAGATCAGCTAGTTGGTTGAGAGTGCATTGTTTCTGCATACCAAGATAGCCATGAAGTGTTTTGCCCCATGCTTTCAGCTTTCAGTAGCTTCAACTTACAAGCTAGTATATAGTCTAGTCTTCCCAAGTAAGTTACAGAATTCCACCAATCTTTAATTCTTTCATTAAAGTCTTGAGTGTAGCCACCAGTTCTCAAACTTGAAATAAGATGTTTGTTTCTCCCAGTTGCCACATTCCAACAACAATGGATTATGGTCAGATATAACTCTAGGTAAGATTGATTGTTTAATCTTCCTAAAGGAAACTTCCCATTCCTCAGAAATCAAGAATCTGTCTAGTCTTGCTGCAATATCTTGTCTGTCCCCTTTCCCCTTTCCTCCATGTGAAACTACCACCTATCAGTGGTAAATCTTGTAGTTCCATATCCTCTATAAAATCGGAGAAATCTTCCATCGCCTTGTTCAATCTCTTGCAGTCTTCTTTTCTGTGCTTTTCTGATGGGTACCTTACTACATTGAAATCCCCAGTCACCACCCAAGGTCCACTAAATAAACTCCTTACTGCACCCAATTCTCCCCATACTTCTTCTCTTTCGTCTCTACAGTTAGGGGCATAGACACTAGATAGATGCCATTAAAAACCCTGAGTTTTCCCTGTGAACTTACATATGATACAGTAAGCCCCTACTTAACAAACTTCACCCTCCCAAATGTTGCTATCCCATAAGATAATAATAACCCCTCTTGTTCCACATGCCTCTAATTGTGCATATTTGACCCTCATATTTGCCCATATCTCTTTTATCATCACCCCTCTTAAATCTCCATTAATTTTTTATTCCTGAAAACAATACACGTCTGCCCTCCAATTATTCATCATGTTTTTTATCAGTAGCCTCTTCATTGGATCATTGAGTCCCCTTACAATCCATGAAAATATGTTAATTTTCATTTAAAACATCTAAGAAACAACCCACCCCCCTTACTTCTTGTACCATAGCTCGCGAAGTTACTAGTTGGTTCCTGTTTCTTGAGTTCTCTTGGGATCTTTTCTGTTGGAGTCATAGGAACTATAGCTCCATCCACCTTCTCAATTGCTTCTCTCTTGCCTCAATGGGATGAGGAATTAAAAACATTAAGCAGTATCTCGCCAAGGGTTATCTCAGGTCATTGGCCAACAATTCTGATATGTGAGAACTGGGACTCCACAAAGTCCCATTTCAAATTTGGATAGTGGATAGGAATGGAAGGTTTTAATAATCAAGTAAAAAGCTGGTGGAACTCCTTTGAGGCAGAAGGCAGTCAAGACAAGCAAGCTGAAAGAGTGGAATTTGGCAACTAAGGGAATTTGGAATTTAAGAAGAACCAACATTCTAAGTCAGATTTTTTTTCTTTTTTTTTGACAAAGGTAACAGTTTTGTGTATTAATCTTTAGCACTAAAGGCTGGGATCCCAAATTTACATCATGGAGCTACATATAGTTGCGTGTACTTAAAACTAAACTAAACTAGATCCTACTTCATCTTGCAAAGGACCTAGGATATCTCTAACCGCTATAGGATCATCTACATACTCCGAACTGCACCAATAGCAAAAAGTGATTATGCAGTTCATTTTAATCTTGTGTAAAGGACTACTGATACTCTCAAAGCATCTCATATTTCTCTCCTTCCATATGGTCCACCAAATCACTGCTGGGACAATCCTCCATCTGCTTTGGTCTGTACTGCCACTGCCTTCATTGTTCCAGCTTTCTATAGCCTGACTTGCCCTTTGTGGCATGGTCCAGTTTGTGCCCCTGAAGCTGGTAAATAAGTGCCACAGTTGAACCACCTTGCAATGAAGAAACAGATAGTTGATTGTCTCTGCCTGTTGCTCACAAAAACACATTTAGGACACATGTATTCCCCTCTTCATTAGATTCTCCTGTGTTAGTACCGCCTCTTTAACTACCAACCAAGTAAAGACTGTCACCTTATATGGAATTTTGACTTTCCAGATAAGCTTCCAAGGCAAAAATCTGAGTTGAGTCCCCATTTGATTCAGGTTCTTGTAGGCAGAGCTAACTGTGAAGATACCTTTGCTGTGATGAATCCACCTAAGAGTGTCTTCTCCTTCTTTCAATCCTCCAAAATGGTCCAGGGTGCCATAAAACTCAGCTAGTCTATCCACCTCCCAGTCTTGTATCCTCCTTCTGTATGTTAAGTTTCATCCTTGGATGGACCAAACTTCTTGCACAGTGGCCTCATGTTGCTGATTCAACAGATAGATATCTGGAAAGAGCTGTTTGAGGCTGCCATTTCCTAACCAATTATCATCCCAAAACAAAATCTTTCTTCCATTGTTTACATTGAATCTAGTTCTTTGAAAGAAACAATGCCACAAATTTCTGATTGATCTCCATAGGCTAATACCATAGGTAGAAATCACTTCCTTAGTTTTCCAGTGATCTATCTTCTCATACTTGGCCTGAATCACTCTAACCCAAAGGGCCTGGTTCTCTTTAGGAAATCTCCACAACCACTTCATCATAAGGCTTTTGTTATGTTTCTTCAAGTTTCTAATGCCTAAACCACCTTGTTTCTTTGAAAGAATTATAGTCTTCCATTTGACCAAATGAAATCCTTTGTATTCTTTCTCTCCATTCCACAAAAAATTCCTCCTTAATGCATCAATTCTTTCCTCCACCTTAGGGGGGAGAGGAAAAACTGACATCAAATATGTTGGCAAATCTAAGACTGAGTTGATCAAGGTCAATCTTCCACCTCTAGACAAATACTGTGCTTTCCATCTAGATAGTCTTCTTTCACATCTCTCCAGCACCCCATTCCAGATTTCATTGGATTTGCTTTTGGCTCCCAAAGGCATCCCCAAATATACTGTTGGTAGTTTACCTATTTCTCCTCCCAAGATCTCTGTCAGATGTTGCATTCTGCTCACCTCATTAATTGGAAAAATAAGACTTTTTCTCCAGTTCTAAGTCAGATTTCAGAACTGGAAATAGGGATGTCAATAGGGCGGGGTGAGGCAAGCATTGCCCTATTAACATTTTGACCTGCCCTAACCTACCCTGTTTAGCATTTATAAAAAAATTGCCCTGCCCTGCCCCGCCCCACTTACAACAACAATGCAAGACCAAGCTAAACCCAAACCCATTACATGAATTTTTAGCTGCACTCAATGTTCGTAAATCTGGGAAATTTGGATGGACTGGTAACTGCTAGCTGGAATTGAAGAAATTAACATGAAATTCGGGCATTTTTTGTGCATGTAGCACACTTGTTAGTCTGTCACAATTAAAATGTAGAAAGATATCAAATCAAACCTTAAATTACTACTTCTAATTACTCACTAACTTACAAAACAACAAAATTCAAAAAATATTACTCCATTAATTTCAAGTGACTGTTACTATATAATAAAACTAAGAAATGGAATAAAAATTCCAACTAATACTTAAACTGCAGTGTCATCGTATTAGGAGCCGAAAAGTCTCCAACCGATGATTTTTTTCCAGCTTTCTGCACGAATTCTTCTCCTCTAGGCTCTAGCTATCTCATCCCCCATTTTCGGACCTTGCCCTGTCCTGCCCCATTTAAAGCTTCCCCTTCCCCGCCCCATTAAGGGTGTGCCCTGCTCCACCCTACCTCAATTGCCACCCCTAAGGCCCTAACTGGACATAATCCAGTAACAGAAGATCTTGAATGAAGAGGAAGTAGCATTGACAGCAAATCTCTCTACAAAATCTGAAGTAGTAAATGTGCAGAAATTCACCGGAGATAGAGGTCCAGAGCTTTATGGCTAAAGTACAACAGATGCACACAAAAAGGACAACATTGATCAACTTGTAATGATGGAGCAACTTTGGAGGACATAGAGTTATCAAGGGAGAGATAATAAGGTTCTATCAATAACTGTACACAGAATCAGAGGCATTGAGGCCAGATTTCAATTTAATTGGGGGGGACCCAAATCACTTAACATGAAAAGGAACGGCTCCAAAGAACCTTTGGAGAACAGGAGGTTCTCGATAGCTTTAAACTTTGTACTATTGATAAAGCTCCTAGGCCAGATGGGTTTAGCATGGGATTCTATGTCAAATGCTGGGAGATTATCAAAACATCATGTGACCATAAAAGATAACACATGTCCATGGACAAAATACATACTTGAAATCTCTGTCTACGAGGAGTCACTGTAACTTCCTTGCACACACATAACAATCCGTATTTCTCCTGTCATAACATCAAACTAAATACAATTAGACATGATAGCTTTTATGACATCACCAAGCCAGACAAACATTAGAGCTTATTTCTTTTTTAATGTCTTCCTACTCAGACAACACAAGCAAGAAGCGACTAAAATCTATGTTTGGAGATTTTCAGAGCATTTTCAGAAGCGACTAATAATGTCTTCCTAGTGCATTTTCAGAGCAACTGACACGGATGCGGCAGCACTTTTAGAGAGTCCAACAAACATCGACTAAAATAGCTTAGGTATTATGATATATACTTAATTAATAAGTACAAGATATTTTGTCCCAGTTTATGTGATGAACTCCTGTTTGAGGTTAATCGTCATAACTTTGATCATAATTCTTCTGTTGTAATAAAACATTTGAAAACCAAATCTCAATCGTAATAGAATTCTTAAAGGAATTTCTATATATGTTCAAGTTTTAGTTTTACATTGAGAGTTAATGTCATCAATTCCAACTCAAACCTGGATAGTTTTAAGTTTTAACGACAAAAAAAACAAACTATATCACACATGGAAGATGGAACATATTTTTTGTTGTACACCAATGCTTGAGTCAATAGTCCTATTGCTTAAAGCAATATTTTACACATGTATACTATGAAATAATAGGGCCAGAAATTTCAATCGTTAACATATCATGAGTCAATACACTGCTAGATATTTAAGCATAGCTTACAGATGAAACAACAGAGTTCCAACATAGAACTACATGGCTATTTGCTAAGTTGCCCGGACTCTTCACTTTTGGTGCCGCACCCGTGTCAACACGACATGGGTGTGTGGGTGTGGGATCCGTGTCCAATTTGGTCAACGGATTTTGGGTACTTTGACCAAAATCGATGGGGAAAGTCTGGACAATTTTAATGACTCCTATAATCAATACAAAAGCTAAGGTGAAATTGAAGAAAATGGAATACCTTTTATATAGAAATTTCTGTCACTCCTTTTCCTTTAATCTCCTTTCATGTTTCTCCTTAAGTTCTCCATATAATATCTTATAATTTGGATTTTATAACTCTATTTTTAGATATTTTAATTATTTTTAGGTGAATCCCCGCACCCGTATCCGTACATGATCCCATATCCCCGAATATTAAATCTGACCTCTAGATCTGCACCCTTATCAGACACCCGCACCCAAGTCCAAGCAACTTAGGCTATTTGGGTCTTGACAGTTCACAACTTACTGATGGAATTTTATTCCCTACAAAAATTTAAGATTTTGTTTATAGAAGACAGATTTCTGTATTTTTTTTCAGTTTTTTTTAAAAAAGACAGAAATCCATGTATTAAAATCCGAAGAACCTATGTCACTTATGTTATTCTTCACCTCTATTTTTTTCAAAAAAAAAAAAAGAAAACAAATTTTGGGGTAGGAGAAGGGGGAATGGGGGAGGGGATTACAAGGTGGGGAATTGAACCCTCACCAACAAAGTGAAAATTCAGGTAAGCCAACCAACTGTACTAAGATTCCTCTTGTTCTTCACTTCTTAATATTGAATGAGGAACATTGCATGTCTTCTACTTAGAATAGTTGCATCTTACTACAAAGCTCTACGAGTTCCAATTTATTTTACTGCAAAATATATGCTGTCACATTCAAAACAACAGTAAACAATCCAACCAAATACGCTGGCATCTTTCAATATTGTCTAGACTTAGCCAGCCAACTAGCTCTCAGAGAAAGTTGAGCTCCTGTAACTCAATCAATCCTTCTACTCCAAAGTACGGACTGGATTGTGGATGAGCTACCCTGGCATATTATATGGATGCCCCATCTGTATGAACATCTTAAGGAGGAGAACGGAAATAGAAAGATTTCACATTCTCTAACGAAAAGGACTAGGCACTCAGATTAAAGCCCTTTGATTAACAATCGGATAATTTTGTCTTTCTCGACAAATTCCCTTTAGGTAATATTTTCATTTGGTCAAGAGTATACTTCAGTCACACAGCAATGAAAGCATCGAAAGTGCAAAAACTCACCATATCTTTTCAATCTACATAATTTCCCACATATTCCATGCCCTTCCATAGATTGTGATAATTCATTTTATTGATAATGGTTTAATCCCTGAGAAAACATATGTAAGACTGGCCTGCCAAAGGAGTCATCAAGAAAGTGTTATTTTAATGGTATTGATGCTAGTTTAATCCCTGAGGAAACTACAGGAAACTCATGAGTGCTTTAAAAATTGTCTGGAAACAAAAACCACTTTATCTGTGCAAAATCAGTTCTCCCCCCTGAAAGGCACTCCTATTCCTTACAACTAAGTTATCTACAAATAACACCTGGGACATCTTTACTACATGAACCTCATGGGTACATCAAACTGGACTAGAAAGAAAAACTAGACTCCGATCCGTACAAAATCATTTACTACCCCTCATAGGCTCTCCTATATCTTTCCTTCTAAGTACCTATATAAGAAAAAAGGACCAACATCTCCTCATTATTTGGTTTGAACTTATTTATTTCATGTGGAAAAATTCATAATTTTGTTATGGAAGCTTCTGTATTTCCCTGATAAACTGAATGCTAAAGGAAGAAAAAAATGACAGTCCCTCACACCCAATGAATAGATCACTTCAGTTCATGAAATAAAAATGAGTTTGTGAATGCTATCTAGCCTATAATACAACTGACAAGTGCCGGCTTCTCTAGATCACATATCACTTTACTCCTTTTCTTTCATAAGTATTGATGAGAAAATGGACCTTGGCCTCACTCAACCACGAAGACTAGCTCAAGAGGTTAAAATTGCCCAAGACCGTATAAGGGAAAAAAGTTACCACATTCCACACCGATGTGGGACTCTAACAAGTATCATACATCACTATCCTAAAGGAACTTCCAAAAACTAATAACAGTTTCATAAGTTGGGAGGATTTCAATAGTAAAACTACCAAGTCAAGATTTAAAGGTTAGATTTGCTACTAAATAGAATGTCTACTCTGTCATTTCCAGAAGGGCAAGATGAATTTGGAATTCACAATGGGCTGCTAACTCATAGTTACTCTCCATATTTAAAGGAAAGCAACACATACAAGAAATTGAAAATGAGAAAAATGGGAAAGAGAACCAATACTGCAATAGTACCTTCAACTTTTGGAAGTAGCAATCCATTTCACTACCTATTCCATCCTTTACCATATTTTCTGAGCAAAAAAGTTGCTCTTCCGCAGATCCTTCACCAACCAAAGCTTCCTGTAGTCACAAACAAGGCAAGAACTATACTTACAAAATAATCAATCAAGTCGCCAAGCAATACATTCTTTACCACAAGAAAAACATTGCATATTGAACGGAAACAAACAAGGATGAACTTGCTAAAGAAGGCACATACAAAATGTAGCCACTGGACAAACTGCTAAGCAGTAAGTTAGGTCAGCTTTTTGGTTTTTGAACAACCGAGAAATCCCTGAGCTCCAGCGGCGTGCGGTTCAGAACTTTAGATAATGGATTCGCTCCTCTAACCTTCTTCACTTAAATACCATCCTTTTCCTTGCGACCGGGTTCAAACCCATGTCATACGCCTAATCTACACATCACACATTGCGCACTTACCACTAGAGCAAAGCCCTGGGAGCTTATTGGTTCTATCTCCTTAAACTGGATTTTAGATAGATATGAGGAAGAGATTTCAGGAATGCTAAATTAGGATATCTCATCTTCTCACTTCCATCAAGAGAAATAACTGCCAGTGGAAGCATCTTTACAGCACAAATGCTCAATAGTTCCTTTTTTTATAAGTAAAACTGTAAAAGTATTTTCCATTCGACCCAAATGCTCAATAGTCTCAGCCAGAACATTGTACAGACCCTATTTTTCAGTTGATGTTATCATTTACACTATGTTGCTCGGACTCTTCAAAAATGTCAAGGGGTGCATGTCGGATTCGCCAAAAGTAGTGTATTTTGGAGAATCTGACACAGGTACGGCATCGAAAGTGAAGAGTCTGCACAACTTAGCATTTATACATAAATCAGTGTTGAGTGTCTACCTTCCACAAGGTCACAACATATATAGATGGATAAATCATCAGAAATTTGGTTCCACAACAACAGGTGACAGAGGCTAAGTCTCAGCTTTCATTTTGCAAAGTTAAGCTACAAATTTAATTGAGTGAATAGGTTAAACACCTACTAAACTATCACCTTTTGCGAGTTTCATACCTAAACTAGGGTGTTCACAAAACCTCCCTGAACTACCATGAACTCATAATCACGCTCCAATAGTTCCTCAAAGAGTTCCAAATGGCAGTACACGTGAAAAAAATTGAGTGAATAGGTTAAAACCTAAACTATCACTATTTTTCATGTTTCATAACTAAACTATTGGGTGTTCACAGAACCTCTAAACTCATTGTGCCATATGGACTCATTTTTAAGACTTTTTCATCTCTCACGTGTCTCTCAGCAAGCTATCCCAACTATTTTGCCACATATTCAATTGGGAGGGGGGGGGTTAACCTATTCACTCAATTTAATAAGATATCTACAGTAGATAATTTAATTAATCTAATTAATTATATACTCTAGATAATCAAATTAAATTGAGTGAGCGGGTTAAAACCCCTCTAAACTATCTTAGAGTATTTATCAAAAATACTTAGATTATCTAGAGTAGGGAGATATCTTACGGTAAGGGTGTCTTATTTCCACAAGGTAGATACTTGATGATTCTCCCCTTTTTGACAATATATGGTTAAGGTTGAAACGAGTGAAGTTCAATTTGAAAAATAATACTCCCTATGTTTCAAATTTTGTGTCTTAGTTACAAAATGGAAAGTCAGAATATTTTCTTTAACCACGATATTTTCAAATACTTTCTAAATATCTTGAATTGTTAACCATAGTTACTTTAGTACTTTTTATTTAGTTTCTAAATATATATATTTTATTTCAAAAGAAAAATGAAGATTCTATGTCTGAATTTACATAGAACATTAGTTTGACCCTAATACTCTGAATCAAGCCACACGAATTGAAATGGAGAGAGTACTTGAACCGGATGTTTAGGCATAACTTTCACTTGGAGAAAAGGATGAAATTTGGTAAGTCAAAACCATTATTTCACTTGATATACACCTCAAATAAGTTCTCCAACATCAAATTCACAATTTCAAGTAGAAGCTAAGTAATGGGCAAAAATGTAAAATAAACATCGATTTGCAAATACTATTTCATTACTTGCAAATAGTATTTGTGTTTAAAGTTATGTCCCAGCACCTTAGATTGAATAGTTAGAAGATTTATGAAAGGCAAGATTCGGCACACTATCTTAAAAAGTACTCGTGAAATATTGAAGATCTCAGAAAGCTAAAATAGAAAAAGCACCTGATTGGTAAAAAACAAAACATATTCCAACTCAAATTCCAGCAACTATGCAAAAATGGTATACAGGCCGACCCGACTTGTGGGATTACACTCGACTTGTGGGATTACACTGAATTTGTTTTTGTTGTAATATTGGATCATCAAGATGACTGGAGAGAGACTGATCAGAGCCAAATGACTTGTGGAAAATAAGTGGGACTAAGCTCCCTTCTCTCGTCATTTTTCCCCAAAATCTTAGGATGTCGAAATCATGAAATTATAAGCCAAGAGTTTATCGAGGACTATCCTGGAAAACATGCTTTAAGCATGCATGTTATTACACTCAAATTAAGAGGTCTAAACCTACTGAGTAGATCTCTTTTTTTTTGCTGAAACTGCTAAAGTTGTATTCCTCAGCATTAAGGGTGTGCTGGCCACCTCCAAAACAGAGAATAGGTTACAAAGATCTATCAAATCTACAATCTGATCTATATCTTCTATACAAAGTTGTTTACACCAAAAAGTATAGATGCAATACAATTCCGTTTTACTTTATGAATAGGAATTGGACCTATCTTCAAAGCATCTCCCATTTCTTTACCTCCACACTGAGTAGACTTTCAGAAACTTACTTGGTAACTTTGTATTATATCACAAAAGTATGTGGGTTGTACTCAAACCTTATAAAGAAATGCACTCCAAACTCCACTTCTCTATTTCTATATTGAGTCTAAAACATCAACTATAGAAGCAGTGTCTTTTGAGTATAATTGATTACACCAAAAACATAACAACAAAATGCAGTTTAGTTTAACTTCCTGCACACTATTTTCTATGCCTTCAAAATATCTGGAATTTCTCTCTTTCCGAATTGCCCACCATAAGGAAACAGGGATAATTCTCCATCTAATTCTGTCTTTTGCAAGGACACTTGCCTCCTCCTAGCTATATAAGGCCTCGGTAACTCTCCTAGGCATAGTCCAGGTCCTTCAAAGCTGCTGAGTATATTTGCAGTGTAGAAATAGATGGTTTACAATTTCTAAGGTTTCCCCTCATAGGAAACACCTAGAGCACAAGGTTATCCCCCTTTTCATTACATTGACCTGAGTCAGGGCAGCTTCCTTAGCTAGCAACCAAATAAAGCATGAAACTTTGTGTGGAATTCTACACTTCCATATTTGTTTCCAAGGCCAGATGGAGCTCTGATGGGTTTATTGATCCATATAAGCTTAATGTACTTTGAACTCTCCTCTATTGTTGCCTTTCCACCGAAGCATATCCTCATTTGCCTGAAGTCCAGTAAAGTGTCCAACCATGTTGAGGAATAGTGCCAACCTCATCACTTCCCAGTCATTTGGTTGTCTCTTGAAGATGAAATATCACCGTGGTGTCCAGAGTTCTGCAATAGTCCTTTGTTGGAACAATGCCAAATTGTAAATATCAGGGAAAAGGGTTTCCAAGTTACCTTTCTCATGCCATTCATCCTTCCAGAATTTGATCTTGTTCCCATTCCCCACTTTCATCTTGAAGTTGAGTTTAACTTCCTCCCATAAGACTCTTATAGATCTCTATAAACTGGTCCCATAAGGTGTGGTCACAATCTTAGTCATCCAACTGTCTTCATCCTTATATTTGACACCTATCACTCTTCTCCAAAGTGTTTCGTTTTCATTTGAGTATTTCCACAGCCACTTCATTAAGAGTGTTTTGTTTTGAAGCTCTACATTCTTTATTCCCAGACCACGATTCTTCTTTCCTGTTGTCACAACATTCCATTTTACTAGATGAAAACCTTTATTCTCTTTGTTTCCTTACCACATGAACTTCCTTCTTATGTTGTCTAGCCTTTTAGTGATCCCTGCTGGGATGGGAAATAGAGACAACATGTATGTTGGGAGAGCATCAAGGATTGAATTAATGAGGATCAGTCTTCCCCCTCTTGACACACACTGAATTTTCCATTTAGCCAGCTTCTTCTCACACTTCTCTACCACACCATTCCAAATTTCCAAGGACTTGGATCTTGCTCCCAATGGCATCCCCAAATAAGTTGTAGGTAGAATACCTACTTCACCCCCTAGGATTGAAGCTAACAAGTACATATTGTTGACTTCATTAATAGGATACATAAAGGTTTTTTTCAAGTTAATGTGCAACCCGGATACCCTTACAAACAACACCAAGATCACCCTTAAGTACTTCAGTTGGTCTTTCTTTCTCAGCTCCACAAAAAAATAGTGTCTCATCTGCATGCTGAAGATGTGTCACTTCCAAGCTTTATGTTTCCTCCCTAGCCACATCAAAACCTTTTATCCATCCTCTCATATTAGTTGTCTTAATGATGTTATTCAGCCCCTCCATAGTAATTAAGAACAAAAAAGGAGACAATGGATCACCCTAACTGAGTCCTTTTGAGTTTGAAAGAAACCTACCGAGGACCCATTAATCAGAACAAAGAAGCCAACGGTAGAAATGCAAAAGTTGATCCAGTTCGACCACTTTTGTCCAAATCACATCATCTCTAACATCTTCGAAAGGTACTTCCAATTTACATGATCATATGTTTTTTCTATGTCCAGCTTGCATAGAATACCAGATTCCTTCTGCTTAATCCTGGAATCTACAGCTTCATTAGCAATCAACACTGCATCCATAATTTGTCTTACTTCTATAAAAGTCATTTGTTGTGAGTCCACCAGTCTATCTATTACACCTTTCAGCCTTTCTGTGAGAACTTTGGAAAGTATTTTGTAAATACTCCCTATGAGGCTAATTGGCTTGTAATCCCTCAACTCATTGGCTCCTTTCTTCTTTGGAATGAGTGCAATGAAAGTAGCATTGAAACTCTTCTCAAAGACTTCGTGATCATAGACATTTTGAAAGGTGTCCATGATGTCTTTCTTCACTACATCCCAACACTAGATGAAGATACCCATTGTGTACCCATTGGACCATGAGTCTTATCAGTTGCACATAGCTTTAGGCAATTTAGTACTTCATTCTCCTCAAATTTGCCTTGCAGGGTCATTTTCTCCGCTTCGGTCAACATTGGATATTCAGCATTATGATAAGGTCTCCATTGATGTGTTTCTCTATACAAGTTTTTATAATATGCTATTATATCCCGTTCAATTCTGCTTTTCTCTTGAGTAACCTCTCCTTGTATCATGAGTTGATCTATATTGTTGTATCTCCTATGTGCATTTACCATTTTGTGGAAGATTCGGTGTTCTTGTCTCCCTCCTTCAACCATAGTACTCTTGACTTCTGTATCCATGAAACTTCCTCTTTCTTGACTAGCTCATCATACTCAAGTAAGACTGAAGCCTTTTTTTTCGTTTCCTCCACAGTGAGAGTTCTTATTTCCCTTTCTGTATCCAATTCTGCTAACTGCTCTAACAATCTCGTTTTTTGAATGCCCGGATTTCCACCCTCCTCTTGTTTCCATTCCTTTAGTTTAAGTTTCAGTGTTTTAAGTTTGCATTGCAAAACATAGTCGGGTCTTCCTGTGTAGCTGAAGGAACTCCATCACTCTATCCACAAATCCTTCCGACTGTAGCCACCAATTTCCAGAAACTTAGTAACGAAACCTTCTTGTTTAATAAAATTTATCAATGTTTAAGATGCATGTGCGGTAAATTTTGAGAGTAATAATGACAATTAATCAATACCATTGAAGTGAAAAGGCTAGTGACACCAAGAATTTATTCTTTATTACAGGAAACAGGACACTTGAAATATTTTATTAATATCTCAATAAAATATAGTGGCACCTTTAGATAGCAAAGTTGTGGTGTAAGATTCACAATAACTGAGTTCAAACTTCACGGATTCTAATGCCCTCTGTCCTTAAAACCTGGGTTTAGTTTTCCTCAAGAAAAAAAATAATACATTCCATAAAGCTCATCAAAAGAGCAGGAATTGACAAGGTTCAGAGTAGATTCATGTCAATGTAGATTTAATTAAACTTAATCAATGTAACTCAACCCAATCTCCATTTAAAAAACAGAAAAGGGTCAAAAATACCCTTAAACTATCCGAAATAGCTCATATTTACCCTTAAACTATATTTCGGCTCAAAACTACCCTTCCCGTCAAACTATTGGGTCAAAAGTGACCTTCTTATTAACGGAAGTTGTTAAATGCCATGTGGATGCCACATTACACGCCAATAGGGTTCCACTGCCACATAGACTAAAAGGAAAAGGGTCAAAAATACCCTTAAACTATCCGAAATAGCTCATATTTACCCTTAAACTATCCAAAATAGCTTATATTTACCCTTAAACTATATTTCGGCTCAAAACTACCCTTTCCATCAAACTATTGGGTCAAAAGTGCCCTTCTTATTAACGGAAGTTGTTATATGCCATGTGGATGCCACATTGCACGCCAATATATAGGATTCCACTGCCATATAGACTAAATCCCTAAATCTTAATTACTTTTTTTTTCCCTCATTTCATTATTTTCCAGAAACGATTTCACCCCTTCTCCCTTATTTCGCGGCTAAGGTTTCACAGTTTTCTTCGTCACTAGGTTTCAAAGTGGATATTTGTGATTGTAGGTTAGTAAATCATTTTTCTTATTTCATTATGTTTACAACCATGAATATCCACTTTGAAACCCAGCCCCGAAGAAAGCTATAAGACCCTAGCCGCGAAATGAGGGGAAAGTTGTGAAATCGTAAACATAATAAAATAAGAAAAAAGATTTACTAACATACAACCACGAATATCCACTTTGAAACCCAGCCTCGAAGAAAGCTACGAAACCCTAGCCGCGAAATAAGGGGAAAGTTGTGAAATCCTAACTATCATGCTTTGAAATCGTAAACATAATTAAATAAGAAAAAAGATTTACTAACCTACAACCACGAATATTCACTTTGAAACCCAGCCACGAAGAAAACTGTGAAACCCTAGCCGCGAAATGAGGGAGAAGGGATGAAATTATTTCTGGAAAATAATGAAATGAGGGGGGGAGAGTAATTAGGATTTAGTGATTTAGTTTATGTGGCAGTGGAACCCTATTGGCATGCAATGTGGCATCCACATGACATTTAACAACTTCCGTTAATAAGAAGGGTACTTTTGACCCAATAGTTTGACGGGAAGGGTAGTTTTGAGCCGAAATATAGTTTAAGGGTAAATATGAGCTATTTCAGATAGTTTAAGGGTATTTTTGACCCTTTTCCTTTTAGTCTATGTGGCAGTGGAACCCTATTGGCGTGCAATGTGGCATCCACATGGCATTTAACAACTTCCGTTAATAAGAAGGGCACTTTTGACCCAATAGTTTGACAGGAAGGGTAGTTTTGAGCCGAAATATAGTTTAAGGGTAAATATGATCTATTTCGGATAGTTAAAGGGTATTTTTTGACCCTTTTCCGTTTAAAAAACTATAATGAGATTCAAGGATATAGATTATTTTCTTTTCTGAGACTGGTAACAAAAATTCAAGGATTGATTCTAACAATTTTAAATTGATAGTTTCACATGTAGTTACAACTTTGTAGTATAAGCTTGCTCCATTGCCGGTCCCAAACCCATATAAAGAAGGAGGGTTGCAGTAGGTGGGCAGCTTACATAAAACTAGCAATTTTCATGATGAAGTCTCACAATACAAATATCATAGGGACGGGCACAAATTACACTTAACACCGACACCCGATATGATAGAAAATAGGCAAGGGGTACCATCACCATGCTACTTGAGTGTGAGGGACTATAAGCGCTTCCCATATCATGGACGTATATAGGTAAAGAAGTGAGTTATGTCTCATCAGTTTCCAGATGTGGTACAAAATCAAAAACGATTCCCATAATATAGAAGGGTGTGGGCAAAAAGAGTGATGGTTTTGACCAAGTACACGATGAATATGTATATGTCTGAGTTCACTTTAGCTTATGATTTAGTGGCAGCTAACCCATCTTAAGAAAAGGAATTCCCACCTAATAACTTTATTCTAACTACAAGACGGATAGAATCTCTAATATAAGATAGTAAGGTTATACAAGAAGTAGAACTAACCACCCAACATAGGTTGGTGGTATTGGATGTAAAGAGTAAGGGAAGAGTGAGAAAGGGGAAAACTTGCAAGCAATCGAGAATTTAGTAGAGGACATTAAATGGTGCTAACTAGTTAGTGTTTCAAGAAAAACTATGGGAGGAATGAGTATGGGACTTAGAGGGGGGGACACAAACATCCTGTGGAAGAAAATGTCAGGTTGCATTGAAAAAGTAGCACACAGAGTGCTAGGTATGTGTAAAGATGTAGGACCTCGACCACAAGAATCTTGGTGGTGAAATGCGGAAGTATAAAGAGTTATTAGACCTAAAGAGTGTGCTATAAGAAGTTAGCAAAAGCAGAAGATGGAGAAGCCTTTGAAGAGCATGAGAGAGTTAACAGTGAAGCTAAGAAGGCTATTAGTTAGCTTGAGGGGAAGCCCTAGATGTCTTGTACCAAAAACTATGGACAACAGAAAGTTGAGAATTTTTTTTTTTTTTGATAATGGTAACTTTTTCTTCTATTTATCCACAGGTATACTACATCAAAGTAGCCCCCCTTCCAAAAGTATTACAAACTAGACTGACTCCATCTGTGTTTTTGTCACAAATAGTCTAAAACATCAAAAAGTTCTTCTGCCTGTACTAAGACTTTTTGTTTACACCAAAAATAATAAAGAGCTATACAATTCATCTTGAAATTCTGCACATTGTTCTTCTTGCCCTCAAAACATCTTTGATTCCTTTCTTTCCACACTGTCCACCATTTACAAGCTGGGACAATCATCCATCTCTCCTCCTTAATTGTAGTATTGCCAATATTTTTTTTTGAGAAAGTTAACATTTTATAGGCAAAATACACCACAAGTGTATTCTAGTAGTAGTTACATCTAGAGTTTACAGTAAGCAAAACAAAAGAAATCTACCACCTATATCCCTCCTAAACTATCTAGAAACTGAGTAATATCCTCCACCTTTTTGGGGAGTACATAGTTACACCAAAAAAAAAAGGTTATAAGACAATTCAACTTCAGACTTTGGAAAGGGATGCTCTTGTTTTCAAAACATCTTTGGTTCCTTTCCCTCCATATTGTCCACCAGATGCAAACAGGGACAATCTTCCATCTCTCTTTGTGGCCGGACATATTTCCTTCTCTATTCCAGCATGTTAGAGCTTCGGAGGTATGCCTTGGCATGGACCAACTGATACCCTTTAAGTTAAAAAACACCTACCACAATTTCTCTGTCACTCTACAATGGATGAAGAGATGGTTTGTTGTCTCTATTTCTCTTTCACAAAAAAAACATCTGGAACATAATTGTCTTCCCCTTTTCATTAGATTGTCCTGAGTTAGTACTGCTTGCCTGGCTACTAACCAAGTGAAACAAGCCACCTTGTGAGGTACTTTAACTTTCCATATCATCTGCCAAGGCCAT